>JAVQKC010126435.1:0-11141 GCA_036025475.1 Philypnodon macrostomus
GTGGCTACATAGTAGCTTACCACCACCAGGTGTGACTGGAGTGAATGAATAATACAAATATGTAAAGCGTCTTTGAGTAGTTGTGAAAAGCGCTATATAAAATTGATGAATTATTAAATGAACATGTGTTATTTTACAAGAATACAAAAAAACAAAATTCAGTGATTTCAATGTCTATTTAGTATATACACTCACTGGCCACTATTAGGAAGGTCTATTTAGCTGTGTGTGTGTTCAAATGGCTAATCAGCCTATATTGCATCAAGTCATAAGATTTAGTCATCCACATATGTTCAAAACAAACATGTTGAAGTAACTTTAAACGTGGGCCAGTTCTAGGTGAACTGTACCAATTTAGAAATTCATAATCTATTGGGATTTTCACCACCATGTTTGAGAGATTGGTCTGAAAAATATTATGCAGGGACAAGTAGCTCTGTGGGCAAAAATGCCATTTTGATGCCAGAGGTTAGAGACTAGTCTGGGACACAGTAAATGAAAGGCGACCTTAAAACACACTGGGTGCCACTATTAAGGTCTCCCTAATAAAGTGGCCAGTGATTGTATTTGTTGCATACATTCTCTCAAAAGGTAGTTGAGCTGCTGTATGCTCAGTTAGACTGATGCTTCCCTTTTCAGTGACAGTTCTGAATAATGGCTCCAGCCGCACACATCACCCAACACTCTGGAATGTCTGATAAAATGATATTAATTCCACACATTAATGGGATTAATGAATCAGGGACGCCTAGAGCAGTAAGAGCAGCTTTTTCCTTTTGTCTAGCCCTGAAATAATAACACAAAGGTAATTACAGTGCATCCATCAATCTGCTGCCGGACAGTCTAATTATCTGGGCATTTCTGAAGTGCTCTCACTTCTCTGGGCCCATTTATATTGTGTGCGATATGTTATTTTTTCATTAATGGGGAAGTCATCTGTGGCTCTCTCTCGCCGCATGTTACAGTGGCTGTCTGTCAGGTGCGCCGATGATTGAGAGCTCCAGGTATGGAGATTGAGATGACCAAAATTTCTGTGATGGATGAAGACGTCGTTCTGCTAAGAGGTACACATCATCGACTCATGGTGCATCTTAACAAAGCATTCCCTTATCCTCCGAAGGATATAATGAGGACGCTGACAGCACATCCACTATAATCAATGGCTTTCAGATGAATAATCAACACCTCTAATTGAACAGAATTTTCCAAGGAATTGTTTATCCCATAGTAAAGTTGACTTTAGCTTAGCACAAAGTTTGCACACTGCATACATTTAATATATCTGCAAAGAACTTGTGCACTTCAAACGTACAGTCCTGTGCAAATGTTGTAGGTCAGTGGTTTTCAAACTGTGGTACGGGTACCATTGGTGGTACGTGGGCTCTCTCTGGTGGTACTTGGACCTAGTTTTGTCCTGTTTAGTCCTAGTTTAGTGCTGTGGTTTAGTTCTGGTGGAAGTCCTGGTTTAGAGCTGGTTCAGAACTGGATTAATAAGTGTTTTTATGTTTATCTCCAGATTTAGACCTGGTTTAGTCAAACGCTCAAACCTGAAACACCCAATAATAACCCCCCCCGGCCCTGAACACATCTGACAAATATAATGGCAGGTACCTTAATAGTGCCCCCTATAGGCTGTCCTTTATCAGACAAATCAAAAAAGTCTTAGACCCTTCTCATATTTGTCATGTTTTGGGGTGGGGCCTGTTAATTGCTCATTAATATTATAAAAAAAACAGTTGATGCCATGGCGCCCCCTACAGAATTACACTGATGTAATAGGTGATTTGGGGATGATGTTTAGGGCCGGTATACACCTTGCTGTCGGGCACAACAGCGTAGACCTCGTTTTAAAATTATTTACTTTATATATTTGTGTTGACAGAATGCAAAGTAAGCAGCAAATGGTACATTTTTGGTGTATCTGGAACCCTCTGGATCCAGGATTTCTTACAATATCTTACCATTGTGACATAAGCCCATTGCCTTGACATCTGGGTGAGTAACTAAGATCTCAACATCTTTGAGTCTGTCTAGGATTACTATGAAGCCATAAGAAGAAATATGTGAGAAAACACAAGAACCTATTATATAGACTTTTGAAGGCAAAGCATGGTCATGTGACTTCTTAGAGCTCATAATGCATTTAGTAAACTAATGAAAATAAGCTAAAAATAAAACTGTACTTTGGTTATTTTCCTATCAGCATGTCTCAAACATTTGCACAGTGCTGTACAATAGACCAGGGTTTCCTAAAACTTCTCATGAGGACAGGGGTCCCGGGTCATTCTCACCATTATTTTGGAGTTTCCAGGCTGAAAAATCATGAAACTCCTGCAATAGACTATCTAGCAAAGGGGTAAATAAAATTAGAGCTGTTGCAGCTGCATAAACTACAGGCAAAAGTCACCCTTTTTAAACAAACTCTTCACCAACATCATCTGGACAGTAATGGATTTCTGAAACAATAATAATTACAAGGGCTGACCAGGGCGGAACAAGCTTTGGCCCCAGCAGCCTTCAATCTGGGCTAATTGTGAAGCACATAGAGAGCCACTTCCTGGAGCTTCCTCAGTAATGGTTACAGATGACTGACATTTTAGTGCAAATAAAATATACCCCAGCTGTCTAAATAAGAGGGTTCCAGGCCCCCTCTTCTGTTTCCTACAAGCAGGACCAAGGCCCATACCATCACAGTTATGGCCAACAAATCAGCTTTGATCAATTATAAACGGGCATTTTGACTTATATATATATATGTCACTTTTTCACTTGAGAACTCTTACAAATTGTGACCGTGTATTTTCTACTCAAATCGGATGTCCTTTTTTTGTTAAGATCACATTTATGGAATGGATTCTTATTTTTGGTACATAATAATAAACCCATAAAAAATGTATGCATGTGTTACCACTGAAAACAACAGAATACACCGTGATTTCACCTATGAGACCTGTACTAACTAAGTGGTTTCATCTTGTCTTTACAAGAACTCATTTTACTGCAGGAAATTGTTGAATCTCTGCTCTCAGGTTACAGACTTAAGTTAATGGGGTTATTAAGGAATGGTCCTAACTTAAATTTAACTTAAAATTTAGTGCATGTCATACTATTATATGCAAGTATTCTGTAAATGGCTCATAAATGTCAAAGTATTTTTATAAACACAAGGATCGCTTACTTATCTAGGCCTGGCACAGGACAGTTAAATCAAAAGTGGTTCTTCTTTTTTGTTTCTGCTTTGAGTCAGAACAAATGGCGGTAAAATAAACAGATGAAAACAATCTAAAATAGACCACAGTCAGCCACAGATCCCATCCAAGCAAGATCTTGACATTATGACCAAGCAATAGTATATGGGCTATACTAATCTTAACCACTTCTGTCACTGGGAAGATGAGTAATAACTCCTAGGCATAAACTAACCAGTTGTCTTCTAGTTCTGTGGTAAAGACTCTATCCACCGAGCATCAATCCCCAAATATTTTACAATTGCAAAGACAACGCTAAAAGCAATGGAACAAAATACTTGAAGAAATCCTAGATCAGTTGTTCTTTACATATACATTGATGAAAATCCATTTCAATTATCTTGCTCAAACCAACGAGAGCAAAGACATAAAATAAAAAAAATCATGAAATAGAACGTTTGATTCTTTTTCTACAATTGTGTAGACACAAAGTTCCACACATTCCAGAGACTTCAAATGAGAACTATCACCCCATAGCAGGATATAGCATCTTTAACTTGACTTATTTGCTGCAGTGTCTGATAGATCACCTTTCCGCCTTGACTTATGTGGTCTGGGGCGATTTCATTTTCCCAACCCTCTCTGAAGTTATCTAAATAGATTGTACAATAATCTGCCGTGCCCCGAAACCACACGGCACATAATTATTCTGAGTTCAAATGTTTGACAGGAAAAATTAGTAACAATCACCAAGAGAGCAGGTGTTTTTTTTTTCTCCTCTTTTTGTCCACCCCTTCCAGAGAGCCCACAGCTGAAAGGTTGTGTACAAGGCTAGTATTGATTTTGAAACCATTTGACAAAGGATAAATAAGACGGGAACGGAGGGGAGGCCTTAGCCATGAGCTTTTTGATCAATCAACGTGTCAAAGCTGGAACTAAATTCAATTCTTATTTATCAAAATCCCCTGCTTGGTTAGAATGCTATGCAACGAGGCAGCTCCTTAACAATCTTCTGGCCCGTGAGCATCACTGTCAGCGAACATAGATTTAATGACAGAAAACCTTTGTGGTGATTTCTTTAGCACATGACGACAAAAACTTCATCTGACTTGCATGAGGTCACAGAGATGCAAAAGATCGGCAATATCGGTGAAAACCACCACTTTGTAAAATAATACACCATGCCGGGGCAAATATTGTTGCTGTATATGTTGGCTCAACATGCAATTGCGTTCATGTCTGCAGAGGATCACTTACTTTTATACCGACGCAAACCCTATAATTTCTGACAGTCTTTATGTATGTTCATAAATAGGAGAACAGAGGTCAATGTCCAACCAGTCATTTTATCACAATGCTCTCTGATGAATGCTGAAAACATGTATTCAAAGGGACTTGATTAATAGATCAATTTTCAGTCACCGACGTATAAAGTCAGACATGCACTACAAAGGTCACATCAGAGCCATTGTGCAATTGACTAATCTTCAACAAAAGCTAGAGGTTATGTAATCTTAATAGCACAAAGATTGTTAATGGTTACTAGGGCAAAAACTGTTTAATGAAAAGATCATCATTTTCAGATCACACCATTTTTTTTCTCATACCATGTTTGCCTTTTCAACTAACCATCTTTCCTGTTTCCATGAGGTATAAGCTTTGATGATTAACTGATTAACAGAAAAAGAGGCTTTAATGGCCACTAGTGAATGCTAAAGATGAGCAAATTCTTCACCAATAAATAATAGTTTTAACAAAAACAAGGGTTAGGTTGAGATTAACCAAAGCAGACAGATTATTTAGGTAAAATAAAATAAAGCTTTGTGTGTTCTTGAAGGCCTAAAAATAAGAACTATAACAGTGACTGTATGTTTTTATTCAAGCCACAAGGGGAATAAATGCCAATGTACTGTACTTCTTGTACCGATCCCAAGCCCAGATAAATTGAAAGGATCACATCAAGAAATCAAAGGGTAAAAAATATGTAAAGGTACAATAAGAGCTCATACTATGACAATATGACATATGGACATAATAGGATAACTCAAAAGCAATATAAAACAACCAATTATTTATTTTTTCATATACATGCACTGAATTAAATTTCTGATATCATTAGTCTCATTTGTTAGCCCCCAACTGTGTCTATGTATCCTCCCACAGGAGGAGAATGGGCCATTGTGGTGTTGGGGGTTGTAACAGTATTTGCTTTGAGCAGAGGCACCATTGTGTCAATGTCAAATAGAGTGTTTGTATTGTATGTCGCTGCTGCAGAAAAACATGTGCTTTATTCATTTCAATTTTTTTCAGTGATGCATTAGTGTCAGGATGTGTCGCCTCCATTTCGCAAAGACGAGCAGGAGTCTGACAGTGCGGGCGGATGTGTAAATACAACACAAAACACTTAACTATGAGATCATCTAGGTTATTAATCTTGCTTTTTAAGGTCTTGTGTGGCCTGATTCCATCTCTGATCCTCTCAGCTTTGTGCTGCCATGTTCTGAACCATGTTATCTGGCCAAACATCCATTAAGGAGATGGATGTATTTTTGGAGATGGTTGGAAAACAAAAAAGTGCTTATTCTGTAGGTTATGGGTTGAGAGCAATTCTACAATAGGGTCTTTGTTGGGATCACCAGCAAGTTACTGCATAACATCACTGAGGACAGTAGAGCTTCAGTCTGATGAGGGGCATGGCCACAAATATTCTATTCATTCCTGACCTAAAGACTAAGAATATTGTTTATTATCTTTGGATAAATAAAATAATAATCCCCCAAAAATATTAAATGTATGTTTTGCAAGATACTACTCTACCAGTACACTAATAGTGCTTTTATCCATATTTCGTAGTTCAAGATACTTCAATATAAACGTTTTTTTGGCAAAGATACCCAATGGATACATTTTTCCAAATCAGATTTCTGCCTTAATCCATTAGCTCCAATAATCCATTACACTTCCTCAGTTAATGTAAAGGTACTAGTACAGTTGGCTCTTCTGTTTGGGAGAGTTAAGCTCCCTATTGCCTCATATTGGTATTCCCGATCATGCTCCTCATCCAAAATGTAAAAGGTCTATTTATTCATCTGCACATTTTAAAACTCCAAACAGCCACAGAGCATAAATACAACCAGTGCAGTTAAAACCGATACACACATAACGATAAATTTCTAAGACTATCTCCAAGTGTTTTGACTTGAATGGATTCATAACAACTATATGAGGTGATTCTTAACAACTGGAGGACAAGCCACAGCATAACTTAACGGCTCTTCCTCTGAATGCAGTAAACAATGCATCATTTCTGCTTGTGTTACATCCAGGGGTCACTGTCACAAGTAAGAAGACTATTATCAATATCAATCAACAATAATAATTCCTAAAAAATTTGTGACATAAATTAAGTGTATTTACCAACAGAGGTACATAAGTATCTAAAGTGTCTAAAGAAAATGAATCGACACACAACCAAGGACCAGATTAGATCTCAGTCTTGTTGAATTCAGGTACTGTAGGTTTAGGGTAATTGTATGTAAATAAATTATGTGCAAAAGGCCTATTAGGAGGTTTTTTCTAGACATAAAAGTCATTCATTATAAAGAGAAAATGAGATAAGATACCAAATAAATGTAACTGCCAAACTTTATATACAAACACACTAACACATTCATGCATTGGTAATTTGGGTGTCTTTCCCAATGAAACAATGCTGGTATGCACCCACCCCAAGAATCCCTTATATAAAACAAAATAGGACTAGAAAACACTCACTTGTTTTTGAGTGTCCAGGGAGGCAGGTGAAGTCTGCCCTTATTACCAATGTCAGAGATTCGATTAAGCATGAGGAAAGCAAATGATCCCAATGAACTAATGATTAATCCGGCAGGTCTATTTACTAATGTACCAGAATGCATTAGAGGCATAAGTTAATGGGGACAGGACATCAATTCAAATACAAATGAACCACATTTGCATCGGACGCTTATTGACTGGTGTAACAAAACGAATTACAAAAGGTAATCTACTTATAAACCTTAGAGACGGATGAAACATGATTCCCACATATCTACTATTTACTAATTCCTGCCTCCAGAAATGACAGCATCAATACGAACAGATTGACCAGTCTGTTATCAAAATGAAACTGCAGTTTAAATTAAGGGAACCATTAATTACTATCATAATTTATATGTATAGGTGTATGTGCTGAGAGGAAGTAACATTTTGATATTTTGACCAAACCCAGAAATGGATAGAGTACCCAAGCATCATACTCAGGTAAGAGTATTGTTACTTTAAAATGATATTACTCAAGTAGAGGGTAGTAGGATGCACAATTGAAGTTACTCAGTCATACCTCTGACCACACCACAGTAACAGTCTAAATTAACCAAAGGAATTTCTACATGCTCTAACTAACAGTGAACTACATCAGATGTGCCTTCCCACACTCTTTTTGCTGTGGTGAGGGATCATCTGACATGCCAGAGGTGACATGGCACCGCTGATGTGGCTCCAGCCTAGTCCGAGGCATTCCCAGGAGGCGCTCAAAAATAAAAATAAAAAAATACTCGTCCCACTTTGTGGATGAAAGGTCCAACACTAATCCTGGCTTTGTTCTTGTACATAGATGAACATGAAAGCCCACTTCTGTGGATTGCTTCCCTCTGGACCCAGTCTTATCAATAAAGCTGCAATCTTAACTATAAGCTTAAATTGGTGAAAAATATTTCACAATTTGACAGAAATGTATCCTTCCCTCTTCCCAGTGGCAATGACACTTTTGCCATCGTGTCTAATACCATCTAGTAAATGATTTTTTGTAAAAGGCAGAGAAGGTTAAAAAAAAGAAAAGCAGACGTTCTATTTGATGTTTTCGATCTGGGATTGATCTTGGAGGAAAGACTCACATTCTGAAAGTTGGATTATTGGCTTCACTGGCTCTTCTCAGATGTCAAAGATCTTTGAACAGCCTTGTAAAGTGCAGTACTTCCAGGCTGCTGCTGAACTGCTTATGAACTCATCAAAAGAGTACCTGTCTCCATATTAATGAAGCACCATGTACTTGATAAGGGTCCTCTTCCCACACATACCTGTTCCCCTGGAGAGCCGCAGCTGTTTTCCAGGAAACCACAGAACAAAGGTGCTTCACGATTCAGGGCAAGTGTCTCCTCATATTCATACTTCAGAGCACGTTCACCAGATCGTCTCAATAAAAGTCTGCAATAAAAGTTTGCAGAGGTTTAGAACAACCAAACAAAAACATATAATAAAGATCATATAAAGTCAGGGACGCACTGATTTCTTGGCTGAAATGACCAATTTGACCGATACCGAATCAGATTAACATCATCCATCTGTCATAGTATATTATGGCCGATACCGATAATTGTCAAAAATGTAATTATCGGAAAATACCAATGTTGAGCCGATATATCTGTGCATCACTAAATAAAGTTACCATCTTCATCTGTCTGGGATGAGTATGAAAAGACAGAAAGATGTGAACAGCCTACAACCACTAAAGAATTGGTGCCTACACTTCACAAAAGTATACAAGTGGCAAATTCTAGTCAAATGATTGCAGCTTGTAAGTTTTTTATGAACAAAAAAAATGCAGATTTAAAAACAATCTCTAGCAAACAGCATTTCTTAAAACCTGCCTAAGTACTTAATGTAACACTATATTTCACATTTATATAGCCTTATTATGGCTCAGATAAAAAATGTTCTAGTCGGACATGTGAGTTTGGGCATTTGTGGATGTGTCTCTATGTGACACTGGCGGTGGGTGGGGTAGCGACATGGTTGAACTGTAATTGATAATGTAAAGGCAGATGGGGGTCTCCTGGGAGACAGAAAGAATCCAAGCAGATGGCCAAATTGCTGCTTATTTATGTGGAGCAGAGGACTTAGCCCCTCGTCCACATGGTATGATGGATCATTATAGCTCCCTGTGCATAAACACCAATATGCTTTTAAATCTGGTGGGCAAAGCAGGAGAAAGAACGAGAACAAGTGCCATATTTCAAAGGCGCTGTCAGGAGCAAAGGGGTAGGGAGGCGGGGTTATGGTAAACAACCTTAGCTAACAATGAATCTAATTAAAGGCCTCTATAGTCTCTTTCTAACTGCTACAGAAACAGTTTGAGATGGTTTGCCAAGTGAGAAGCTCCTAAATGTTTCAACTGAACTGAATGCTGATGTGTTCAATGATTTACCAGTCAGAGCAGTCAGAGTCGCAAATGTATTAATCTAACAGAAATGTATACATTTTGAGGTTTTACAAAATTGTTGATGACCCTTAATTTATTTTTATATACGGGAATTATTCTACCACTCACCACAGATCAAACTTTTTTGTAAAGCTGTAGGCTATTTATTGCTATTGTTATGATTTTAATGAGGGAGCATAAATATACATTTTTTACACTACAAAATCTTTTTTTGTCTATAAAATAATCGCTTTTAGATCTAATAGTCAGTTACGGTTATTTTTCCAAAGTTACTCACTCTTTACTCAAGTTGCCTCCATACTGAAATTTTGAACATTTTGAACAAAAAATATTGCTCTTTATTTGTACTTTTTCTCCCAGCCCAAACATAATGTGTGTTCAAAAACCACAAAGCTGCATCTGCAGTCAGGTCGTTTTGATGATAAACTCTATCATTAGTTTCGATCGGCTCTTGTATGACCAGACACAGACAGATTGGCTAATATGTCCGAGGCCCCTTTGATCCCACCTTGTCCCGGGGTTAACTCTATTAAACGTCACCCCTGACCACTTATTTCATATTTACTCTGACTCTTTCATCTTTCCACATGTAATAATTGCCGGCCTTGATGTGGTCCATTCAGTGGCCCAAATTGCAGAGGAAAACGTATGTGTTCTTCATAAAAACTCTTCAATACTAACGAGTTTTCAGTGTTTGGGACTGCACCTTAAAGCAATTCAACATCCATTTGAACCAAGCTGCGTGTCTTTGGGCTACAATTGTATTAAATAGAGCAATAAAAAAAAGAAAAATTGATCACTTAGATGAGGTTACCCTATACAACACAGTTCTGCTAATGTCTGAAAACAAAAATAAAGCTTACCCATACCGGCCTCTATATTCTCATCATCATTATCTCTACCTAATAAACTGGCCGGCAATAGTGTATTTTTTCTCTATAGATATAGTGTTGGTGTCTGTAAAGTGTGAAAGTAAAAGTGTCACTGTTGCCACAATTTGCAGAAAACATAACAACTCTCAGTGCCTCCCATATTTTGGATTCCACAGTAACACCAGGGTATATTAATATTTGCTTTTCATTTTGAGCAGCAGTAGTGGCCTGTTTGAGTGGGAGTGAAATGAGGAGGAGAGGTTTAAGTGTGGCAAATGTGACCTTCAGACAGGATATTATACTGAATGAGAATATCTGAAGTACTCGGAGGAAGTTAAGACTTTATTTCAAAAACGTAATGGCAACAAATCTGCATCAATGGACTCACATTTGGGGTTTCATCTGAGCTGGCTGTGCAGTCAAGGCGTCCTTTGTATGAGAGGTGATGAAATCGAAATGGCTATAGGTCACGTCGTCTCTTTCAAAGTTCCTGAAAACAGAAGAATCAGGCCGGGTCGCGGAGGCAGCAGTCTAAGCACGGACGCCCAGACTTCCCCCTCCCCAGACACTTCCTCCAGGCCAGCCGAGAGACATAGAAAATAATAATAATAAAAAACATTTTTTTTGTTTAATTTTGTTTTAATAATAATAAAAATCAAATAGAAAATGATTAATAAATGCTGTAAAGTAGTAATGTTTTCAAAACGCTGAAAATAATAAAGAAAAAATCTGAAAAAAAAAAATCTGATATTACTATGTTGAATATTGCGAAATCAATATTATTATATTTTGATGCGAGTTCAATTAAGCAGAAAAAAATCATACAAATCAAAATTTAAGACT
>JAVQKC010126450.1:0-10624 GCA_036025475.1 Philypnodon macrostomus
TTCACTTCACAGGTGTGCCCTGTCAGGGTTAATAAGTGGGATTTCTTGCCTTTTCATGAAAATAAAGAAAACTCATTGAATGAATGAGGTGTGTCCAAACTTTTGGTCTGTACTGTACAGTAACTAGTTTTATCTAGTCACACACATTTGCCCATTCATTAATTACTCCTAAAAAGATATTGGACAGACACACTTACAGATGGGATGACAGATCCAAAGACTAAGACACATAAGGCTGATGAAATGAGCTGGAAGGCCTTGAAAAGCCCAGAGAAGGCAGTCATGATGGTGCTCTCGATGCTGTGATGTGGCCTAATTGGTAATCATTGCAATTAATTCCTTTGTCTCCGGCTGTAGCTCTAGTCTGTTAGCAGCAGCTCATTAGCCGCAGCCCTAGCACTGATGGCTTTTCTCTCTCTAATTGTAGCTTCCACACACACACACAATTATACCCATTTGTCCAAGACATGAAAATGGTGAATACAACATAAGGCTGTTAGAAGTCTGAAGTCGGCAGAATTCGGAATAACAGATTAAAATGATGAATTATGTGTCAAAAATGAAACTCGCGGGAGACTGAGAAAAGAAATGTTTTGAGGAATATTGCAAATTACAAGGTGAGTTCAAAATATTCAATGTATCATGCGTATCCCAGCATCTATGGGCTTTAGGCTGGGTACACATTAGACAGTGGGCAGTTAGTCGCTGGGCTGATACAAAGTCATACACTGACAGACAACAATTCAACCCCTCATTCATTCATTGGGTGCATCCTAATGTCACTACTCAACTAACACATGCATGCATTTGGATGGTGGGGAGGAAACTGGACAGAACCAATAGTAACACAGGGAGGACATGCAGACTCCACTTCTGCAATTTAGGAACTATTGCATTCTGTTGTACAGCTTACACATTGTTCCCACTAAATTGTGTCTGAACTTAAATCTTGGATTTTCTCAGGACTTTTTGGTAGGCTTTTAAGATTTGATAGAGCAGTCAGAGCATCAAATGTTATGATACAATTTTAAAACCACTGTTGTTTGTTGTATAGTATTGTTTGACGTCATTGGCAAAAGTGGATCATTGTAATGAAGCTTAATGCTTAATGCTCAGCCTGGAAGACCTGCATCAGCTAGATCACCATCTCCACCCACTCATCACCTGTCCGTCATATCACCTGGATCCTCCGCCAATCAGCCAATCCCTGTCCCAAATTACCAAAACTAAACACTGATATTCTAATGAACAACTCTCTTTAAACGGCAGATGGGCGTGAGAGGGGCGAAGACTAAACCAGGACTAGACCGGGTCTAAACCAGGACTACAAAAGACGAGGAATTTGATCAACATGAATAATAAAAGATCCTCCTCAGCCAGTTTTGTTGATAATGTCATCATGCTTGTGTTTCTGTGATCTTTATTTGTATGTTTGGTGCTTTATGTGACACCCTTATTTTGAACCCCTTATAAACTGGCACAAATGGTTTGTTCCTGTCTTAAAACAGGGACAGACTGTTCTCTAATCAGTCTAATCAGACTGTATCTCTTTCAGAACAAGGGGGAGCTCCACAAAACTGCTTGTATTTGATAAATATTGTGTTTGATGGTGCAAAATGTAAAACGGTAAACTAATAAATTCAAAATACACCGAGAAATGTGCAAAAAAGGAATAATAGTAGCACTTCTCAGTTCTGGGTACATACAAGTTTCCTTTTATACATCAGTGTTCATTTTCCCATTCTTTATGTACCTCTTCAGTGGTAACAGGGGGCAGGGACAGGTTAGTGCAGTGTCAGCTCTAATGTGTGATGTAGAGATATGAGGCTGTATGTCATGGTAGGCTGACACTAGACCATCCAATTCTGGGAACACACTGTTTCTTGTTCTATCTTATAACATGTTCTCCACAAACAACGAGTGGCTCAATAGTTTAATCATCTTTTTTATGCTCTAAAAACGCTGTACCTAATCATTATTTTGCTAATTGATTAATCTGTTGACAATATTTTTTTTGATTAATCAAATAACTAATGTGCGTAACTCTGACATTTTATGTACCAAATTTGAACCTGGTGAAGCTAAAACTGTACCACCAGAGGACTTCTGGATAGAGCATATTTATAGTTTTTCATCTCATATGCAAAATGTAATGTATTTTTTGTACAGTTTTGGATTCATTACTGCTCAGCCTGGGTTGTTGTCTCAGAAAATGTCATGTATTAAAGTCTGAGTCCAGTTAACGTTAAGTTATAAGTTATGAATAAGTTATGTCATAGGTAACTAAGAATAACATATTAAACAGTTTTTGAACTTGTAGTGTTTTTTAAGTAGAAATACTTTCAACCACAAACCATCAGATACAGCTTATTTTAATCTGTATTTTCTGCTTTCAGTGGACGCTTTGTGGTTTACTTAAAGTGGTGAATTTAACCGAAGTTCTATAGTTCATATGCACTGTTTTTGGTAATATATAATTGTTTGAAGTTTAAATAGTGTTTTGTTTTCCTTGTAATGCTTGGTAGAGAAATTCTGGTATACTACATATTGGTGCTAGTACTGTGTACTGTGTAATCCTACATATTGGTGCTAGTACTGTGTACTGTGTAATCCTACATATTAGTGCTAATATGTGTAATCCTACATATTAGTGCTAATATGTAGTGCTTAATCCTACATATTAGTGCCCGCCTACTTTTTTTTTCAAAAGTTGGTCTGGTCACTTGCTCATAGCAAAACATTTCTTGTGTTTTTTGCGACGGACCAATCACAAGCTGTTTACGAGCCGCATTGCTATTCATGTCTTTCCTTATAGGGTTATTATGTGGCTGAATTTGATATGGCCGTGTCATATACACACTTTACTAACGTGACTTCCTTGTTAACAATAAGCAGTGTGCATGCATAGAGTCAGTGTGATGGCTAAATAAGTGTTGTGGGGTGAATGAAGCTTTACTTTACAACATCCACCTTTTCAACAGTTTTTTTTTTTTAAATCGAGGGAACTCAATGAAATAGAAATGCAAAACTGGTGCAGATCTGGCATTTTGTGGTTATAGTTGTAAGTGCTATTAGGAACATTATATTAACATTAGCATTTTTCTGTGTATTAGGACAGTGATTTTCTCCATAACATAGAGAAAAAAATAAAACCAAAACAAAAAAGTGAAAAAAGTTTCTCTTAAAGGGGCAATTTAACCGATAGCAAAAATTACAATTTAAGCCCCAAATAAGAAAACCTCCTTCCTCCCATTACAGATTTACTGCATATTCACCTCACATTCAGATGTATTTAAAAGTCAAATTGACCAAATAAGGAATGAGTATTGGTGAAATATGGCATCTAATATTTCTAATGACCCCTCAGATATCGGCCGGGCCCTAGAGGTCAGCGGTCACTGTGATAATGAGATTTGGGCCACTCCAGTTCCTCCTGTAGAGCCCCCAGAGGCACTAACCCACTCAACATCATCAAGTGTGTTAGGGAGAATTAGGCCTTGATATAGTGCGCTTGGTTCTTCTAATGTTCATGTGAGGAAATGAGCTGATGACAGGGAAACAGATAGGGTCATGTGTGAACTGTATCGACGTATGGAGTGAAGGAGGGAAATATGTAGTTGTATATGGATCAATGAATATTTTTGCATTTGTGTTTTGTAAGTGAAATTTGTGGCTATGAACTATGCATAAGGATATTCAGCAGTGGCGCAGTGGGTAGGTGCTTGCCCTGAAACCAGAGGGTCTCCAGAGTGCATACTTCCCTGGGCAAGACACTTAACCCACATTGCTTATGAATGAATGTGGTTGTGTGATTGGTGTTTGGTGGTGGTCATAAGCGCAAAATGGCAGCCTGTCAGTCTTCTGTGGCTACGCAAGTAGCTTACCACCAAGAGTGTATGGAGTGAATGAATAATGTAATTGTAATTGTCTTTGAGTGTCCTAAAGAGTGCTATATAAGTATGATACAATGCATTATATATATTAATCATTTACTGCACACTGGTGGCAGTAAGCTACCTCTATAGCCACAGCTGCCCTGGGACAGACTGACTTAGGATACAGCTATACAGGAACACTTTGTTTACATATTTTACCTGTGTTTTGTACAATTAATGAATATTTAAACAGAAATTACATGAAAAATGTACTACTCAATTTCTGCTAGGACTTTTTCAGTTTTTTTGTTTGTGTGTCCAGCTTTTTGGTCACACTTGATACAGCATACTGATACATCACAGTACATTAATATAGGCATTGTGTGGGAGTGTCTTGCCAAAGGACACACACAGCAAAATTAATTGAGCAGGGATCAAATTTATATTGATCTGGTTAGTGGGGATGTAGCATTAGTCATTTGTGCTGTCAAACTGATGTTGTGACATTTCAAAACAGTAAATGGCTTTATGTGTGATATTGACATTTATCTATCAAAATCAATGTGCCAGTGTCTAGTATGAACAGGACAGGTCCACAGTGGCTGTAGCTTTAGGTCAGTCATATCGATCCATGTCAGAACCTGTTTGTGTGAGATACTGCACTGCCCACTGACCAGCAATCAATGTCCCCTGTAACAGCATGTCTTGGCATGTCAGGGAGGTTTAGTTGTCATTCTCTGTGGCAGTTTTGATAAGCTTCTGCAATGTCACAAGATTTATTTTCACCAAGATCTCATATTGATGATGGGAGAGTCGGACCAATGCACCAAGCCTTCTCTAGCACACCCCAAAAATTCTCAATGGGGTTAAGGTCTGGACTCTGTGGTGGCCAACCCATGTGTGAAAATGATGTCTCTTTCACAGTTTGAGCCCAATGAATCTTGCCATCGAGGAAGAAAAAAATCCATTGATGGTATAACCTGGTCATTCAGTATATTCAGGTAGTCAGCTGACCTCATTCTTTGCTGAACCTAGACCTGACCAACTACTTTGAATTCAGTTATAGATTGGTCTCAGTGTGATAACCAGTGCAGCACCCACTCAGCCTAATGAAATAATGAAAGTGGAATGTTAAAAGTAGGCAGAGACAGAAGGTTAGATACCCATGTTGTCTGCAGTCACATCTGCTCTAGGGCAGATTAATGGAGAATTGGCTGCCAAACCAAGGACACAACAACATTATGGCCCACTAAAGCATAAACCGAACCACAAACCTTCAAGGTAGTGGACCCCTGTCCTCCTCTACCACCTATAAGCCGCAACTGCCCCAATGATCTAACATTGGTATATTTAGCTAATAATAATAATAATAATGCATCATGTTTAAATAGTGCTTTATTGGACACTCAAATACACTTTATAATTGCATTATTCATTCACCCTAGACTCACACACTGGTGGTGATAAGCTACTTCTGGGGCAGACTGAGAGAGACCTGGCAGCCATTATGAGCCTACAGCCTGTCTGATCTCCACCAAACACCAATCACACAATGACATTCATACATAGGCAATGTAGGTTAAGTGTCTTGCCTAAGGACGCAACACCCTAGGCACTGGTTGAAGCGGGAATCAAACCTCCTGCTCTACCACTAAGCCGCACATTAGCCAAAAATCTTGCTTGAACAATGATTTTATTTTAGTATTCACCCATTACTTTTGAATAGTCTACTGTACTGCAGGCTAATAAGGGATCCTCACCGAGAAAGTTAATTGTTCAAATTTTCTGCTGTTATCTGGGCCACCAAAGCTCCACAGAACAGTCTATAAATAATGGTGAAAGGGGGAATGAGGCCATCTCTCTTGGTCTCCTGCCGTCCTGGTGGTGGGAGGTTTGAAGTATCACTGTCCTCTCTTGTCAGTTTGATGCCTGGAGTACGGATAGATCAGTTCCTTCCTCTTCTAATGGTCTCCCGCTCCCTACTATAACAGCCGCGTCACCATGGAAACTACGAGAGAGAGGTGATGATGTGTCCAGGGTTTTTATTCATGTTGTAACACACGGATACTCACTGCTGATGACGGCTAATGCAGGGTTTCTATTCTATAAATGGGGCACAGGGGCCATTAGTGAGACATGGGTCTTTTTAGTGTTTCTGGCAATTGCTTACTTAAAATAACCATTAACTACAAGCTTCCCCAATCCTGCACCTTACTGAATGAGGAAAGTCATTTGTATATCATAAGGATAATATTTAACAGGGCTGCACGATTTTCAAAATCTATCCAATTGCAATTTTTACGACAAATATACTGCAATATTGTTTTTTGTTGATACCTTTTTCGGCTTTATTTCACAGGATAGAATGAAGACAGGAAAGCCTGATTTAATCTCACAACGTTGGGGCAAGCACTGTAGGCTCTGAATATGGGACGAACGCTCTACCCACTGAACTAAACCACTGCCAAGATTCACATTTTAAACCTGTCTGGAAACATTAATGCTTGAAAGAAGACCAACAAATGTAACTTCCACAATGTCCTTTCAGAACATGGTAACCAGGTTTTGTTTTTTTTTACATATATTTTTTTGTGAAGAGGTTATTATGTTGGTTGTAGTTTGTAGGTTTTAGTGCATTTGAGGAATGTTCTATAATTTCACCCGGAGGTCAAATATTTATAACTTATTGAGACTATAGTATCTAATAGGTTCTCATTTGGAACTAATAAAATGCTGTTCTGATACCTCTAATGCTGGGCTAAGCGATGAAATGGCTGTGAGAAAAAGAAAACCTTTGCGTAACCTGTTGATGGGTTTATTTAAGAGGGTGACTCATGCTGGTCTGTGAGATGAGTAGAGACAGATCAGGTTGCTAGGCAATTAAGAGCAGCTATTGTTGTTGGGACAATGGTGCCCAAAGAGTGGCCTGCCCTTATATTCTATGTTCTTTCTATACTATCGACCTCTACACAAGCAAAATACATACACCCCTATGTTGGAAACTGAAGATACAGACTTTACCATTGGTTTGTATGAAGTGGCAACACACAATTCTATTTGTTGACAATTAAAGCTGCAGTGCCATTTATTTTTACTTTGTATTTGAGCAAAAATAATTACACAATCAAGAGCACAGCATATCAGAAAAAAAACTTCAGAGCGCTACTGGTCATTCTGATACTTCCAGGTTTGTGTGAGACTGTGACAGAGGGTGCAGAAGGAGAAAGGGGAGTGCATCATTCATATGTTTGTTTGTTTTTCTACACAAAATCAGGTAGTGCAGCTTTAAGTAGTGGCGGCAAATTGTACATTGTGCATAGAATGGCCTCAGTTCATTACAACAGGCAACATCTGTATGTATCACTGGAGTGGCATTCAAAATAGCTATCCCGTTTTGGGGGGGTAAGAAGTTTCAGTGATTATTACAGGAGTATAAGTTGTTTGTATACAGTTAAATGACTTCTGCTCTACAGCCAGGTTTCACTAGCTTGAATTTGACTGTTTATGCTGTTGGTGGCGTGACCATATGTCCCCATTTAATATGAACAGTCCCAGTTTTAGACTCCTTGTCCCATGTCCCAACAAGTATCTGTAAAAAATAATATGTCCCAGATTTCAATAAACCATGTCCATTTGTGCCAAATTCAACATAGAAAACCTATGTCTACAGACTTTTGTTGCTCATTCTATTAACCATATTTTTATGAATCAATCCCCCTCTTAAAATACGCTTTTTAGCATTACATTTGTTTTTGTTACCTAGTAAGTTTAAGGTTGATCTGATTTCCCCATGTTGCTGATGTTCCAGTACCATCATGCTGTTTTTCCAGAATCAACATTCAAGTTTTTGGCTGGATTTTAACTGGTTAGGCTTAGGGCCAGGGACATGGTTAGGATGTATATCGTCCGGTCAAGGGTTAGGGCCTGAATATCAACTGGTTATGGTTAGGGCAAGGGCCATGGATTGGATACTAGGTTAGGTTGAAGGTTCATAGAAAAGATGGTCCTGGACCAACAACTAGAATGGTGGTCCTGGAACATCAGCAATACGGGGAAATCAGATCAGCCAATTATTTAAAATTCATGTCTTTTACTGACGTTTTCTACCCACTCACCGACAGCACTCGCATGTTTTTTGTTTGTTTGTGAGAGTCAATATGATACGCTCCACGTGCCTTTTCATCGCTCCGTGGGGACAAATGAAGTAGATTAAATTGCCTGAAAGGTTGCCAAAACCATCTTGTGCAATTTCTTCACACAATGTCCTTCCACTTTGGCCTGTTTCGTGTTGCCAAATCACATGCACAATGCTTCAAATCTTGTCAGTAAAGTGATGTATGGTTGTTCATTTTGCCTGACCCCCTCCTGCTAGATTGAGTTGACAGAGAGAAAGAGAGCGGCTTTAGAGGAAGGGAGCGAGGAGGGGAGGAGACGGGAATGAAGGGACCTAGTGAGGGAGCAATGAGGATATGAGCTGGACACTCCACATTAACTGACAGTAGGAGAGAACGCATGCTTTTATCTGTGTGCTTCTTTCAGTGGGTGGTGGCGGTGGGCAGGGGTGCGCCTTAGTACCGATGATGTTCCCTTTGAGGATGAGACAGCATTCCTAACCGGATCTATTCAGCTCTTGGGATAATACATTTGGCACAGCAGAGGAAGGTATACCCAATCCCCAAAAATTTCAGCACCATGGAGGGACTGCTGTCACCCATGCGGACACGGGTAAGTTACCATGGCAATAACTCCAACCAAGGTTTTCCCGGCAGCGGAATGTCACAAGCTTGATATAGGGGAGCCGGCAAATGAGTCGTGCCGTTGCGGTCGCCGTGGTGATGCTGGAAGTGTGGAGAACTTTCGAAACTGCCAGCGTTGCTAGGGGCGATGGGCAGAATGCAGGGGGTGTGTGGGAGACACCACTTTCTTTTTATATGCACTTGCTTCTCTAGCCAAAGGAGAGGACTATTTCTGCAATTGCAAGGGCATGAGATGACATTTTTGATGTATGAAAAGACCATGATATATATAAAAAAAAAGGCAAATAACTATGTCCATTTATAGTGGGCAAATCGATGTACTATACACATGTAAAAGGATCACACATTTTCTCTTTCTCTTCTACAGTCTACAGTTCTAAGTCAGTGCATACCAGTTACAAAAAAATGGGTAACACTTTAGAATAGCTCACACTATTAAGCATGAATTAAGTTAAGCTTTAGTAACCAGATAAGTGATAAGTTATAAATACTGTTACTAATGTTTAATTCTTAAGTTATAACCGTATGTAATGATCAATGTTAATTAAGTATGTATAAACTGATCATTCATCACATTTTCGTTAATTGAATGAATACTTTATAGAAGTGAGCTATTCTAAAGTGTTACCAAAAACTGATATTACAAAGAGTTCCAAAATGCAATATACCATAATGTATCAATTACTATCACCTAGACATATCCTTCAAGAAAAACTATAACACATGAACATTTTCCATTTTCTCACCTCTAACTTTCTCTAACTTTTCGAGGCGACCGTGCTTTTTCTGTAGCTGGCCCTAGGTTGTGGAATGACTTGCCTTTGCGCATCAGACAGGCGGACTCCCTTTCAGTTTTTAAGTCTCTTCTGTTCTCATCTCAAGTCTCATTTGTTCTCTTTGGCTTTTAACTGAGTTCAAGATGTTGATTTCACTGTTTTTATCTTGTTGAGTCATTTATTTGTTTGTAATTTGTATTTATATTTACCTTGATTTTTTTGGTGTGCAGCACTTTGGTCGACTGTGTTGTTTTTAAAGTGCTCTATAAATAAAGTTGGATTGGATTGGATTGGATTGATGGTCAAACATCCATGAAAAAGAGATTTTAGGGCAATGAACCATATAATAAAGGCATGCTGAGGGCAGAAGGGCAGTTCATGTCCTGGGTAAGTGCTGTCTTTGATGATTTTGCTGGCCCTGTTGAGATATATGGAGATGGTGGTTACTTTCAGAGATTGCATGGGGAAGTCAGTCAGTCATTCTTTCTGCTGATTTGATGACTTTTTACCAGTCTTTTTTTTTCTCGGCGATAGAAGACCCATCATATCAGACCAGGTGGAGTGGTTGAATGTCACCAACAGGTTTTGCAGGAGATTGTTTTAAAAAAGAAACAGCTTGGCTGAGCTTAAGAAAAAAACAGAACTATACCAGCTCCAAACCAGGACTAAACCAGGTTTAAAATCAGAACTAAACTAGGTCGCAAAACAGGGAAAAAACAGGACTAAGCTGGGTCTAATTCTGGACTAAAACAAGTCCAAAATGTGCCCAAACCAGGGTCAAACAGTGGCTAAATCAGGACTATTTCAAGCCACGGACTAGAGGAGGACTGAAAGAGAAACAATCATCAAATTAGTAGCGTACCAACAGTGGTCCATGTACCGTAGTTTGAGAAAACCACTTTACAATGCTAATACACAATTCGTTAAAAAGTTCAAATGCTCAAAATGGCTTAGAAATTCCAGAATCTCCTTCACACAAATTCGTACAACTTCATAAATGACTGAAGGACAAAGGCTAAACTAGGCCTGTGCTGTCGTCCCCGACAGCAAGGTGTATATCGGCGAAAACGGCCCCATACGTCTGCCCCGTACGTCTGCTACAACTGTTACCAACAGGCACCTTAATCCCTTTTTTGTTTGTCTGGATGTTTGTGAAGAATGTTTTTGCCAAATTTAGAAAATTCCCTAAAGCTGCATTCTTCTTTCAGTCTATAGG
>JAVQKC010126467.1:0-17077 GCA_036025475.1 Philypnodon macrostomus
CTGTTCTCGTCTGGGGAGTCTATGTTCTCGTCTGGGGAGTCTATGTTCTCGTCTGGGGAGTCTATGTTCTCGTCTGGGGAGTCTATGTTCTCGTCTGGGGAGTCTATGTTCCCGTCTGGGGTGTCTATGTTCCCGTCTGGGGTGTCTATGTTCCCGTCTGGGGTGTCCATGTTCCCGTCTGGGGTGTCCATGTTCCTGTCTGGGGAGTCCATGTTCTCGTCTGGGGTGTCTATGTTCTCATTTCCTGTTTGTGATTCACTTGGGCTCATAGGTTTGTCTTCAACTGCAACTGCATCCATTACTTCTGTTCCCACTTTAGTGTCACTTTGGGTTTCAAATGTGGACATGAATTTGTCAACTCCAGCCTCCATTTCCATTGCCTCTATGCTTTCATGTTTAAATATTTCACTTTGGGTTTCCTTTGTGGACATGGCGCTGTCCTCTTCTTCAAATATGTCCATTTCTTCTGTGCTCTCTCGTTTAAACATTTCTGCGTCACATTGGGTCTCTAAAGTGGACACAGGTTTGTCAGCATCTTCGATTTCTATTATGTCTAAACTAGTGTTTTTTCTGATTTCAGTTTCAGATTCTTTTTCATTTTTTTGGTTTTGGTCAACACTGTTTTTTGTTGGTTCATTCTCTAGTTCTGGTTCACTGTCTGAGTCAAGAGCAATGGTCTCCATGCACACTCCAGGTTTGGAGGTATGGCTTTTCGGAGTTGATTTTAACTCACCATTTTTCTGCCACGTGCTTGCATCAACATCACGCTCGAAAATCATATCATGCTTTAACTTCTTCAGAATGTTCATGTCAAAGCCTAACAGTACAGAAACCTTTGATTGTTCACATTGTTTCTCACAAATCCTTTGCTTGAGTGCAAAGTGGGTGGCAATGTCAGCTTTCCACAGCCACAGCTTAGCTGCGAGCTTCTCCTTTTCCTGAGCCGTCACATAGGGCCGGCGGTTAAAATAGGCAGTCAGGAAGTCTTTCCTGGCTTCATAAGTCTTGTGCTCATAACTGGAAGGATCCAGAGCAAGGGAGTCAAACAGTCCTTGACCACCACTCACAGAGTCCTTCCCTAGATTTATCCTCTTGGGGTCAGACATGCCCTGCATTGGAAGTTGCCGTTTAAGAAATCCAGGCCCAGTTGCACCAAGACTCAAAGGAGATTTCATTGCAATGGCAGCCTGGCTTCTCCCCACAGCCCTGCACTGCACAAGATGAAGTGTAATTGTGGAGGCCACCATGTTACTTGTATACACTCCTAAGCAATGAATGCACTTGTAGGTCATCTTTTTTTCAACAGGATGCATTGTTTGAAGCACTTGATGTCGCTGTCTCAGGTGTAGTGCCAATGCGTCTGAAATAGAACCTTTGATAATGGTAAAACACAATGGGCACAGGGTCTTCCCCATTTCAGGTCTGCCAGAGATAGATGGAAGCAAGTTTTTAGCCAACGACTGGCTTTTTTTCTCAAACATATTTTGGGCTGGCAATTTGGCCAATGCCATACTATTTAGCATAATATCATCTTGCCCATTCACTGAATCATTTGTGTTGAACGTGAGAACAAGTAACTGCACATTATTAGACTTATCTTGTTTCAGAGCAAGATCAAAAGTCAGAGGCGATGCACCAGGTGGACCCTCAAAAGGAGTTATGTGAGCCACATTCCCATGCTCAATAAGTTTCTCAATACTGTGAAAAGCCGAGTGACACTGTGGACACGCCAAGCCGTGGATAAGCACATGGTTCAGCAGCGTATCGCTGGGTAAATAGCGATTGCAAAGCAAACATTTGCTGGTAAAGTTGTGAATTTTCATTATGTACTTGGCCTGAGCCCAAACTTTCTTTGCCTTATGGGCACTCTCAAAGTGAGCACTGTAGAGATTTTCAGGAAAAAGCTCATTGCAAACTGTACATATCTTCCATTTTTGAGTCTGGGATGTGTTATTCTCAGCCAAAGTTGCTTTGCCAATTAAGCCGGGTACCTTTGATGGTGCGCCAGAGGAGTAGGTTTTGACAGAGGGTTTCAAATACCCTATTACTGGTCGCGCTCCTGGATCAGTTGGAAGAGAGGCTGCTCTTTGTGTGATTGTCTGAGCTTTCTGGGACATTAATGGTGAGGCTTGAGACCTGCCGACCATTATATTAGCATGTCCAACCATGGCCGTTACTTGAGCACCAATGCGCTCATGGTACTCTACCACATGCTGGACTAATGCCTCATAGCTACGCGTGGAAAACTGGCAGCGCTTACAAAGGATGGTGTTTCCATTGATAGCGCTAACCCCATTTTTGACATTTGAGTTAGAAGCCATTGCAAGATATGGTGAGACTACATGTTGGAAATGCTCTCTGTAAATGTGTCGTCGAACAACATTATATAGTGAATCCCGAAATGTGCACTTTTTGCAATAGTACACTGGTTTCTCCACAGTTTCCGTCTGCCTGGCCCTTTCAAGAAAAGTGTTGCTCTTCTGTCTAATTGCAGTCTGCTGTGAAGTTGCATACGGGTGAGTTACCGCTGCATTTGCAGGACTAGACTGTGGCAACCTAGACTGGTGAAATATCCTAATATGGATCTCCATATTTCTCTTGCTTGCAGTGAATGTGCAATAGGGACAATTGAGAAGAATTCTGTCAAAAACTCTCCTGTGTACATTGCGGAAGTGATTCTTGTAGCCTGAGTAGAATTTGGAAGAGAAGGAGCACTCGTTGCAGCAAAATGGTTTAGATCTGTATACCTAAAACAAAACAATACCAAGACTACTATTAGTATTATCATTCAAAATAAAAAATAAAAATATGAGCGAATAAAAGGGAAAAACTTTAAACCTGTGTTTTAGAGTATGAGGGATCCCACGCACAAATATCCAGACAGAAAGTGCCCTGTACAAACTGCTCATCGGGGCAAAAATCCTTAAATTCCTGTTGAAAACATATAAACAAGAGTATATAGATAAAACAGCATAAAACCTGCCTTTAAAAAGGATGTATTAACTCACCTCGGCAGCCTCTTTACAGAGCTCAAGACCAATGTCTCCAAGCGTCCTTTTAACTTGTTTCCTGGCCCTCCGGATCCTGGCAAGGTTATTTACTGGGAGTTGATACATTCTTCCTAGAAAATTAAATGAGTTTCAATTTGGGCGCGCAGTCCAACTTCAATACGCGACACCAGTCATTAAATAAATCACTTCCAGCATATTTATGTGAGCGTACGCAGCATAATTGGGCATTTCGCGGCATTTTTGATATACGTATTCTTGCGTGAACCCTTATAGTAGTGGATATATATCTTACTAACGAGCCCTCATGAGATTATAAGTAACAGGGTTATCACAACTGCATGAACTGTATGTGTTCTTAGCTTCCCGGGTTAGCAATGATTAGCTAACTCGGTGTACTTCCAGTCTGTTGTCAGCCCTCCCATCACGCTGTTAGGCTCGATACTAAGCATTGACCTATAGCTGACTAATGCTAGTGTGACTTTATTATAAACATACACATGAGCACTGTACCTTATGCAACAGTCGAACTTCACCCCTATTTCCCGGTGAACGAACTCCTAACAAAGGGTATATCGATTAATTAGGGGAGTGCAGAGTGTTGTTCCCAAGCCGGTTCTGATGCTCAGCTAGCATTAGCGAAAGCTAGTTAGCTGCCACATTAGCTGGTGCATCGGTCTGCATCCATTACAAATAAAAGGTCAGGTAGAATAATGCCAAAATAGTCAAAGGAGCACACGCCAAATACCTAGTTGCCTGTGGGTTTTCCGTGTACTCTTTTGGGCTCCAGGCCCGCTAACGCCTGCTGTGTCTGCTGAAGACTGGAGCCAACTACAGTCCAAAATGGCGTCGGATGAAAAAAAGAAAAAGAAAACGGAAGTTGCAGATGTAGGTGGGCATGGCATGGATGGATGAAAGTTGGAGTGGGATGAATTTGGGATCACTGGGCAGTGGGCACCATTGTGTTGTCTAACATACATTAGGCGAATATATGTAAGTACAAATATAGTTCATAATGAAGAGCAACAACCGTCACATTTTCTTAAGTTTATTTTGTATGTATAGAGACGAAACATCATCTATTCCAGTGGCTCCATAACTTCTAGTACAACAGTGCGAGTTCCCGTCATCACTAGCCTGGTGACTGTCCTGTAGTCCATGTAGAGCACAAACTGTCCATTTACCTGACACATAAACTGTCGAACCTGGAGAGAAGCAACGTTGCAGAGTAAGTAGGTTATACACAAATTTACACTGTCTGAGGGATACTAATGTAGCTGTACCTTGACCCCTGCAGCTGCGGCCGGACTCCCAGGATCGACAGCCTGCACATAACAAGGAGCTGTACCTCTCACGACAAAGCCCCAACCCAGAGCATCACCAATCACCTACATTTTTGGTGAGAGTTCACACTCGTCATCATACATAGGATTTAGTAGGTACTACACAAAAGCCTACTGGCAGTCAGGCACACAGTGAAGGCTTTTTCAGACTTCAGTTACTTATTTAGCCTATGGGTCCAAACTCCTTGAAAGTGACATACATTATTGGTCACTTTTTGTCATTATTTTAATCACAAACATAAACAAACTTTTAAGTTGGTCCCTGGTTATGATGAGCTAGACTGTCTAATAGATTCACAGATTAATCAAAACATTCACTTACAGTTAACACTTTCTTGATGAAGGGTGCTCCAGGTGCCAATAATTCTTCACATGCGAAATTTCTTGCAAGCACTAAAACAATAAGTATGGTGATGTTTTGGCAGTGCTCAGTATTCCATTAATTTTACATTATTCTTGCCTGATTTAGGGTTACATTGGGCCATTGAGCTTGAAGACAGTGGCACAAAAGGAGGAAAATCAGAACATATCTTAAGTGAATTCAAGCTCCCTCTACGGCCACTGGTGACAGGTTTCAAGTCGTTATGAGGCTCCACTGTTCAAAACAAATTCAGGTAGGTTATTTTGATGTAATCGATAATAGTAATAAGACAATATGTTAAAATATACCAGACTGGAAGCCACCGTTGTCCTCATGATGTGGGTTTTTACACACAACAAAAGGACTGTCTTGGTGGTTTTCTTCTCTAGACACCACTCCTCCATCTTCATTATTGTGCACAGTTTCATTTAACAGTTCAGACAGTCTGCGGCGCCGTCGGAAATTTATGCAAAATTGATAAAGTAGTCCACTGTCGAAGAAATCATGCTTTTTGGACACTAGATATGAGATGCATGAAAGAAAAGTAGGAATTCATTTAGATTATTTTTGCCAGTGCACCACTGGTCAACTACTGTTTATTGCCAATGACAGCTACCTCATGTAAGTCGTAAGAAATAAAAGAGCATTCTCACCATGCTGAATGATGCCATGCTCCTGCAATGCATGGCAGAGTTCCAGTCCACGACGCCGGCTCTCTGCCTCTCCATTCTGAATGAGCCAGTCTATGAGCTGACAGCCTAGAAATGCTCGCTGATGTGCAATACCATGCTCTTCCCTCAGCTGCAGAATTGAGTTCTTGTCCCCTATCAGCCTAGGGAGAGGTGTATCACAATTTGCTGATGAATGTAGTTTAGATGTGCTCTTTTCAATCTTAATCAAAATCATGCACTAATCTTTGTTTTGTGTTGTTTTTGATACTCGTTGATTACTATATATATATATATATATATATATAACATTGGCTTGGGGCAAAATAACCATATGCTTTAGTTATAGCTCCTCACCCGCATTTTGGAAGTCTTCTTGACTGCTGTGCTTTTTGGTGCCAGCATTCTCAGAAAAGTAATCTGTTCTCATAGCTTTTCGACTCAAAGAGGAGTTTTGGGGAAAAAAACAAACAAACTCTTACTCTTCATACAGTTGTTGTCCTCTCATGAAGATTTTCACCTCAGTGTTGAAGGGGAATGTACCATCATCTTTACGAAAGCGGTAGAGTCGTTTCGCATCTTTAAACACTTGATATTTATCACACACTATTAAAGAAGAAATTAAAGACGTTTAAGTTTATTTATTTGTCTCTGTAGATTCCAATACATTGTAAAATAGTTGGCTTAAGCCTTGATTCCCATTCACTGTCATAAGAGACATGGAAGTGTAGATTACCTTCAGTCCAAAAAATACATCTAGCAAATGGATGTAAAATAATAATTACAATTCTAGATATAAAAGGCTTTGCCTTCCACTTGTTGACCATTACTTGTTATCCCTGGTGACCGGCAGGGTTTCCAGCCACAAGGTCACGCTTTTGGAAGTCCCAATTTAGCTAAATGACGTGGGGTGCATCAGGTCTCCCATAGAAACGTGCTAAATTTCTCATGCAAATAAGATAGAAAGGTGCCACTTAAAGTGACTTTGCAATACATGCATACAATTTTTTTGTATTACGCAAAGTAAAAAAAAACTAAAAAAAACACAAGGACATAAAACCTACAGTATATAAAGACGTGATTAGAGCTTTGAAAAAAGACTAAGTTTGACTTTTCAAATTCCCAACCAAGTCGGAAAAAACCCACAAACACATTTTTATATTTGCCTACCTATACAACAAGTAGCATAATCACACTATATTGTAAAGTTATGGATGTGTTAAGTGTTGAAGTGTGAGTTGAAAATTAGTGTTATTATGAGCCTCTGGGTCTCATACCTTGATGCACAATGTCATGATCCATGAGGTGCTGCATGAGACACATTGCTGTGGGCCGATCTGGAGCCTCTTTATGGCTTACCAACCAGTCTATCAGCTCCTGTCCCACAAAACAGTTGGGGTATGTTCTCAAATGGTACCGTCTTTCCTTTATCAGCTTCCCATCATGGAGTTTAAGCCTTACACAGAAAAACAAATACATCAATCTACAGCATGGTTAAATTCCTTTTAAATAGTTGTATTTGATCTTGTCTTACCTAAGTTGTTCTCCAGCAATCATCACCTCTGCCTTATGTTGTCTAGCCATGGTTTTTCTCCTAATGCTACTTGTTCGCTCCATGTTTGTTGTGGATTGACTCAATAGTAAGTTCTACTAGTTTTTGGAACCTTGTGTTGACAAAATACTCCCTGAATACAGCAACAGCTCTTGTGCCATGTGGGTAAGATGTTGTATATACACAATACACAAAAGAATGACACTAAGACAGACTGCACAGCTTAATGGAAAGAGTGCTCAAAGATTTTTTACTCATACTAATATAGCATTAGGTAATGGTAGTAATTTGGTATATAACATATAACACATTTATTATATGGCTATTAATTCTTTTTTGACATTAGATTATTTTCCAAGTTTTATATAAGAAAATATTATCTGACTGACTACACATATAACCAAATCTTGCTGTTTCTGACCTAAACCTCGTTGTGAAAAAAGATGCAAAACTCCAACCAGCCAGCAGTCTTTGTGGTCAATCTGGGTTTCTCCCACATGTATTGACTCCTATAGTGAAGAATGTCAACGTTTGCAATTTTGCATATAATGTTATAGGTTTTACTTGATTTGTGATGTTCTTATGTTAGTAGTGAACAGCAGATGGCAGCATTGTAGTACAAACACTTCATTACTCCCACAACCTCACTGCCTGTTCAAGTACTGTTCTTAGATGCACAAAAGAGTATGTGTATTTGTATGAGACTATTATCAAATACTTTTTTGGGACCTATTTCTGAAGCAAAAATGTATTTTATCATCCCAGTAACTCAGGGGGACACCTCTAGTTTGATTACTTATCCTTACAAGTAGAAGAGGGCTGCATACATTCCCTATTTCTTTGTCCAGTGCTATTGGGCATACACACTTCAGTTGCTATGAACAAGGGTTTTTCATCCCAAATTGAGGGCCATGTGAGCAAACGAGACTATTTCAATATGTTCCTGGCTATTTATTACACTTGTATGCTGCAAATATAAAAGAATGGCATTTTTATGTGGGACCCAGTCCAGGTTTTCTGCATTCAAATGTGGATAGTACACTATAAGAGTTTGTGTTTCTGTGATTGTTTCCCTGTGACACACACAAATCTAATGCTGTGTCCTTGACATTATGTCTCAGTCACATATAGGCCCTGCTCTTCTTTTCCCAGCTTCAAACAATGGCCCTTCGTGCTCACATTTGGCTGACAGGGATATTTGAGCGTCTATCTTGTCAGTGGAGCTTCCCGTATGTGTGCTGTTTGCAGTGGGTGGGTGGGTGGGGGGCTAACATCAGGGCAGGAACTTCCCTTTGACCCCTGATTCTGGGTACATGGGTGTCATTTCTGAACACCATCGGCAAACCATCTTAAACTGGAGAGAAACTGAGAAGAAGAGGAAGTCAGTGTGTGATTATGTGGAGAGTTTGTGCTGCAGATAGGCCAAAGGTAAGCCTGCTGAAAACTTGAGGACTTTATACAATTGGCTAATTCAGGAAAGTGTTGTTTTGATTCTTAAAATCCACATTAGTGGTGGTCAGAAAATTCTTTTTTCTGTGTTCCATCTACATCACATAAGCCTCTAAACAGGTAAATGGAAAGCTCAAAAGATAAATTGTTGAGATTTTTTTTAAAAGGGCCTTTCACCAAAGTATCCTAAAAATATAGCACACAAATGAATCACACTTTGTTCATTCTAAATAGGCCAAACGGTTTAGTATTCAATGCCCAATTAAGTATATGGTTGTTTTGTTTATTTGTAGGTAATTAATAATTATTGTAAATCAATAATTATTAAATCTTTGGTCCAACCAACCAAGTGTGTGGAGAATATGGCTCAGCTTTAGAATACAAAATGGCAGATAAGGTAAACTGTAACAGCATCTTGCTGGAGATATCATGAGCCGCATGCGACTTTACAGGGTTTGGTCAAATGATGGTCACGAACAGCCTGTGGTGACACGCTCCGAGCAGCTTTTATGCAAATACCGCACTCCAGTGTATCCTTATTGGTTAGGATAGCGGAGGTGTTGTCCAGGAGGCGTGACATCACTCCTGCAATGGTTTAAGAGCTAAGTGCGCTCCACCAGAGCAGGCACAGAGCGCCTTGTCTGAGACAGGAGTGTAACACAAGTCTGTACTTGCGCACGCATTTCTCTGCGCTCAAGACTAAGTTTGGACTTTAAAAACCTCCGTTTTGCATGATCTGACAGTGGACATCCTATCACCAGTTCATATGATGAGCGCTGAAGCTCACCTGGAACTGCATAAGACCTCCATGGATTTTGTAAATGATTTTGACCTAATGAAATTTGGCGTGAAGAAGGAGACGATGCAGGGCATGGAGCGCTCTTTCGTGGGACCGTGCAACCAACTTCAACGGCCGGACTCTGTGTCCTCCACCCCCCGAAGCACACCCTGCAACTCAGTCCCTTCATCTCCGAACTTGCAGGTGAACGATCCGCGAGGCCATGCGGGGGGAGAGCAGTTCTGGATGCAGGGCGCCTACCCACAACAGATGTACCCACAGGCGTTTGGCTTGACGCCCGAGGACGCAGTAGAGGCACTGATCGGTGCCACGGCACAGCAAGGGCCTCATGCGCACCCGCAGCAGCCGACCTTCCAGCCAGAGTACGAGAGCTACGGCCACATGGGCGAACCAGTGCACTACCCAGACCTGCAGAGCCACTGCCACGAGCCCTACCTGAAAGACGACCTGCGCAGCGTGTCTCCGCAGTCTCCAGAACAAGTCCTGGGCGCCCACCATGTCCCACCGCAGTCGCTCAGCCGCCACGAGAGACGCGCCAACGCAGACACGCACTTCTCCGACGACCAGCTCGTGTCCATGTCGGTGCGCGAGCTCAACCGGCTCCTCCGGGGGCTGGGTAAAGACGAGGTGATGAGGCTCAAACAAAAGCGCAGGACGCTGAAGAACCGCGGCTACGCGCAGTCATGCCGCTACAAGCGCGTTCAGCAGAAACACATTCTAGAGCACGAGAAGACCAGCCTCGCGACACAGGTGGAGCAGCTAAAGCACGAGCTCAACAGACTGGTCCGCGAGCGGGACGCCTACAAACTCAAATGTGAGAAACTATCCGGGGCCAACTGCTTCCGTGAGACGGGCTCAACCAGCGACAGCCCGTCATCCCCGGAGTACCTCCTGTGAGGGGTCCCGTGACAGACTCAGTGGGACTGGGGACAGATCATGTGAACTATAAATTAACTGTATGGGACAGAGGACATGCATGCGGGCCATGTGCGCCCGTGTTTCTGCAGCCATGGCCAGTGTATTTTGTCTGAGAGATACTTGAATCAGAGAATACCCTTTAATCCTCAGTTACTGCTCATCAGTGATTCAGCTTTGCTTATTGTTTAGTTATGTTTCTGTTGCAAAAGAACATTGCTAGAAAAGAAAATCTATAGGCTGTTATTTTTATGAAGTGGATTCTGCTGGACAGATGTCATCATTTATCCCTATTATTTTTATTATAATTAATTATCAAAGTGTTTTTTCACTCGTGTTTTTAATTTTCTTTAGGATCAATAAACCTGAGGTGACTTTTTCAAAATTCTGTCTCATCTGCATTTCTGTCTTGCAACACTGTCAATAGAGTTCATGTGACAATTTTTTCACATGTTAGGCAGCGTTTAGAAGTTTAGTTTACATACAACATCATTTAAAGTTGTGACTAAAGCGTGTTGGCTTATTCTGACTTGCACATCAGAAATGATGATGTAATGTAATAATGTGCAAACACTAATAGAATATTTTTAAGTTAAACAATAAAGGCACACCATTATTTATGTTTGAAGATTAAGTCATTATACCAATGTGCATAACAGTCTTGATAAACACAAATAATAAGATAGGCTGCTGCAGTACTAGTGGTTTCACGACAAAGTCAGGATTGTATTTAGGATTTTATAACTATAGGATCAGAGTTCTCTCTTCCTCTGACCTTTGGCCTTGTGGAGTGCTTCTTCCTGTGGGAGTCTGTTCTGAGACACGGGTGTGAGTGGTCGAGGCAGATAAAGTGCAGTGGAAATCACTGATGTTTTCAGAGGAAAGAGTTCCAGCCGCTGCTCCAGACCCTCAGGACTTTCACTAATGTGGCTTTTTCTTAGGCCCCTGCTACATCCTGAACAGACTTTAGTTTAGACTCTAATAATGTCCATGTGTATAGTAATGAGAGGAAGCATATGTAATCCTAATTAGACAATTAGTTGAGGTTAAATCATAGAGACTGAAATAATATTCACGCATTCATTTTTGTCTGCTTATTCCGGTTAGAATTGCAGATTTGCACAAATATGTGTAACTTTATGTGTAAATTGGTCAATTTAAATCCTCTCTTGTGAATGAAATTAATATGAGACTGAATGGTTTTGCAATGATCTCACTATGCCACGCAAAAATGGTGGATCTCTGTAAAATCTTATGAGAATACAACACAAAGTATATTCTTATTGGTAAAATGTTATTTTAAGTGGTCAGTAAATACACATCAAACCCAATGTCACTGAATGTGGCCAAAACAAAATAATAAAAATAACCACTGAATTTTGTCGATAAAATAATTGTTTTTATTTATTTTCACACTTTAAAGTAAATTCTGTATCTTATTATCGCTGTAAAATACTGAACGTATTGTACTTTTCACACATGAAGTGAGTGTGAGCAAAGGATATCAGACATAATGTACTTTAAATTCTCCTTGTTTTGTTTAACACATCACTTTGTTCTCTGGAGAATATAATAGAAATCTTTAACAATAGGCTTTAACCTTATGACTATACTTGTCAAAGATATATAGTGCCAGGTACTTTGGGGATAAACACTATCGTAAACAACCATTGATCCATAATGTTATTAATATTATATCTACTGTATGTGCATATTTGAGTAAACCCTAGATATATTTGCAGATGATAGATGCACATTTGTGACATAGAATATGTGAGTGACACAGGACACTTTCTCACTATTCACTTTCCAACTGTGCAGCTGAGCAGGTGGCTTTGTAAATGGCTGGAAACTAGTTTCTCTTTTCATGTGTGACCCCTGACAGTGTTGACCGCCTCTACTTTCTGTTATGTGCTCTAACATCACGGGACAGGTGCAAAATACTTTCTTTAAGGCTGACACTGGACAGCCCTTTAACTCAGGGTTATGTGCTTGACATTAACGCTACTCAACTAGCCAAATGCAGGTAGATTCTAATTGTGGCTATAAGACATTCACTATCAATAACCAGGCCTAACTTTAGACAGACATTTAACTAACTAAGCCTGACTTTATCCAGCTATGCTTAAAAGGTCCAAGTAATTTAGAATTATACTGATAACTAGTAATAATACACTCATGCGGGAAAAATAGACTTCATTGAAACATGCAAACACCATTTAAGAGATATTGCATCACAACACCATATTTTCTCACATAAAAAGTGTGGCTAGTAAAAAACTGCATTTGGCTAGTAAAATTTGAAGATTACTAGCCACAGAGGCCAGTGAGCAGAAAAGCCCTGGTTATGTCACTGTTGCACACCACACTGCATATTCTTGTTTATCAAACTTATAATTAAATGCTAAACACAAAACATTTGAGGGTTTTTATAGGAACTATGCAAAATAGTTTTACAATAATTATCACCTCATACAGAGTAAACACTATTATGGAATATTATTTCTCGATGAACAAACAAACTAAACAAACTAAAACAGCATGCATTTCAGTTTTCTTGCATCAATCATAAACAATAACTTTCTAGCACTTCTGTAAATTGTAAAAGTGTTCGCTCATAGGACTACATACATAGGAAAACATGTAATACGCATCATGTTAAATATTGGCAAGAAAACCTGCAATATTTGATGCTTCCTGGTAGTAATGGGTTACATAAATGTAGGCGAAAATACCCTATTCCATATTCTTATGTCTTGTGCTTATGCTCAATAAATACAAAATGCATGTAGCAAGTCTAATACATTTTCTTTTAACACTAATTGCTAACAACATTTGAAAGATGTAGCGGTGCATTATCAAGTATTTGTATTAAATCCTCCATTAACTTGTGCATCCATTTTCCTGCTTAGCTCTTTGTACGTGTTGTGATGCACTTTTATAAATTCTCTGTAATAGGGAGGTTTCTTTATGCTTAGAGTATGCGTCTCTCTTCCGTACATCACATGTAGATCTACGCAACAGCGGTGAATACAGAGAAGTGCTTGAGGAGAGCGGTTTGTGGTGCTGTGTGACACTGTGTGCGGGTGCCATTGTAGAAACGATTAGCCAGCTCTTTTCCTTCGCACGTGATAGGCTCTGAGGCTGATGTGGGAGCCTCACTCTCGCCCCCCTCCTCCCCTCGCCAACACCCTGAGCCCACAGCGCCTCGGGCTGCCTACTGAGTCAGCAGGAGGGAAAGGTGTCTGCACGGCTGTGGCATCGCAACAAGACAGAAAGCTAAAGAGCAGCCAATCGCTTTACAACAGACATGCTTGCACTTTTTCAAACAGAGAGAGCGGAGAAGTGGTTTTGGGGGAAAAAGTGACTCTGGGATGATAAAGCAGCAAGGGGAAGCATCATCATGGTCTTGTCCATTTCATAATCCCCTCTGCAGATGATTCATTAATATTTAAAGAAATTAGCACTTAAATGTAGTCTCTTTTATAAACCATTGTCCAATGTTTAAAAAAAGACAATCAATAATTTTCTGGCAATTGTTTGCAGCTCTCAGTTTTCTGTATTGCTGTTCGGCCTGCAAAATCAGACTGAAGTCAGTCTTCTTGGCTTCCTTTACTTGTTAATAAATAGCATAATAGTTCAAAATAAAGACATGGTAGCTAAGGTACATTCAGTATCTTCTAACTGTAGGAGTAGTTCTTGGAGCCCGAGGTTTGTCTGAGACAGGATTCAGAAGGAATGCACCATTGTGTTGAGAGCACAGGAATGCAGGGAGCACACAGCAGCACCAATGAACACAGACAGAAGCTGGTAGGATTGCTCCACTGGGACATCCCAACTACCTCCACTGCTCTCTGTTAGTTTGGGCTGGACAGTCTAAACATCAGGTATCTGCTACTCTGAGATTAGATACAAGGGGCTTGCTTTGCTCTGTTAAAAAGTATTAGTTAAGTTAATCAGTGGAGTTACTGTTAGACATGGTTGATCAATGAGCCATTTAAAATAATGATTACTAATCCTTTGCTGCAAAATGTCACTAGGCCAGACATCTGACCTTTAATGACAGGACATTTCCAGCCTGAGCCAGTTCTTCTAACATTGTTTTGCCACACTAAAGGCTGATTGACACTGGTCTGAGCACAGCTTCATGTGAAGCACAGAGCTGAGATTGGAATAGAGGACAGGATGGACGAGGGGCTTCCTCTTTCACTTCCTAAATGAACGTCCAGTCAAGTGACTTTGTGAGAGTGTTCACTTGTGTGTGTCAGGATAGAGCAGCTTTGACTGCTGTGGTTTCCGTTCAGGATGTCCACTCGATCTGCACAGTTGTGACACTCTGAATCATGCATCGATCACTCATGGACACTCAAATGAACGTATATATGCTAATGCATTACAGTTCATATATTTTAGTACATATATAAAGTACTAAAACTCTTCTACTTTCATTTAACCTAAGTTAATATGTTTTATTTTGCTTTAACAACAAATACGGTAATTAGTATAAGTGTTTGTAAGGTTGAGAAACTATACATTAGAATAATAACACACTGGACCTTTTTCCCCCATTATGGAATGGTATAACATTCTTCCAATAGACCTTCACATAAGTGTTAAAACTGTATGCTGTATACTGAACTAATCTTTGACTGGATTTTATTGCTACATCCTAAAAGTCCACTGTAATTACATTTAAACTACTGGTAATGAATACAGTTTTCACATGATGAAGGGCTAAGGATCCAGCAGAGTGGATTAATGTGTAGCTTCACAGCACAATAAAGTCAGCATTGGGCTCTGATTGGCTGTGGTCAGAAACCTGCTCTTCCTGGGACGGTGTGTTCAGCTTGTTTGTGCATGAACTCCCAGGGTTCTGATAGGAAGGCCTTGTGATAAAGAGCTTGTCACGTTCCAGTAGACACCACTGAGCGACGTGTGACAAAGTCCTTCCCAATTACAGGACCCTGGACTTTGACTGTGGAGCAAAGGCCTAACCACTGGATGTAATAATTATACAGGTTTCTTTCCTGCGTGACAGAAACACTATAAAACTTGGGCTGGACCATTTAATAAAGCTGAAATATTCTGCGCTTTTACAGTAAATACAACACAACGGAATGAACTGTGAGACTGGTGTGACTAATCATTTTATCACTTAACACACCCTTAAAGTGATTATGCTGATATTGTTATGACTTTAGAATATATCATAAAACTAACCGTATTTGTGGATGAATCTTATGATTGTAAAGATTTTCCTGGGCATTTATTCAGTTACAGAGATTTTGTGTTGACCATTATTACAGACACATCTTGAAGGCCCCTCACATCAGCTTTTACAATGAGTCGGTCACTTTAACTTCAGTAACTGGGTAAGCACGAGGAAGTTTTACCCAATCAAATCCTGCTATGCACTTAGTGCATAGTTTTGAAAGGTACAAGATGATCATAAGTTTGTATTTGCACAAATCTAGTAATGGCAAGCACATCGGACAGTGCATTGGACATAATACAGACTTCCAAAACACACAACACCTATTATGGAGATTTCAGTACCCTGACCAGCCATGACTAATTCTTTTCCTATTTTATACAAAGATGTTAGTCTGAGCTCTCATTCATTGCATTAAATTTCAGGGGGAGTTTATGACGTATAGTCTAAAAATCCACACATGCATGCACACAGCTTGTTGTTAATAATAATGGCCTGTCTTACTTATATAGAGCTTTTTCAGACACTAGAAGATGCTTTAGAGTTGCATTATTCATTCACTCCAGTGTCACTCACTGGTGGTAGTAAGCTACTAGCCACAGCTGGTCGGGTCAGTCTGACAAAAGCGTGGCTGCCTACGGCCCTTCTGGCCACCACCAAACACCAGTCACACAATCACATTCATAGGCAATCTGGGTTAAGTGTGTTGCACAGGGACGCAACGGTAGTATGTGGTCGGGCGGCGACTCGAACCGGCGACTCGAACCGGCGATTCGAACCGGCAACTTGAACCGGCGTCTCGAACCTGCGACTCAAAACCGGCGACCCCTCTGGTTGCAGGACGAGCGCCTACCCACTACGCCACTGCTGCCCCAGTTTGTTAACAAGGAAGTCTTGTTAAAAAGTTTGTTCATGACACTGCCAACAAAACACACGCTGCTGCTGCTTGTTACCAGCTCCTGATTGGTCCATCAAAAAATTATTTACTATGAGCAAGGCACCAGACCCTCCTCTTTTGAAATAAAAAGTAGGCGGGGCTGGTATACCAGGCTACAGATTTCTTTTTTGTCTCAATTAATAGCAAAATGTATTTATTTATTTTCTCTCTGACCTGATATGAAGTTAAAAGCTAACCATGTAGTGGCCAAAAAAGTCTATACAAAAAGTAATAAAGTATGTAAAAAAAGAAAATCAAATCCCAAAAGAACATTACATTAACCAGGCCCATGCTGTTGTCCCTGACAGCAAGGTGTAAATCGGCGAAACGGCTCCATATGACTGCTCCAAATGCTATGCCACCAACAGGCATTTTAATCAGACATTTTTTGCGTGATTTCTAAGGGTTTTTATACTGTTAACGAGCAATTAAGAGGCCCCGTCCCCAAACCATGACAAATTTGAGAAGTGTCTATTTGAGTTTTTGATTTCTCTGGATGTTTGTGAAGAATGTTTTTGGCAAATTTTGTTAATATCTCTAAAATTACATTCTTCTTTCAGTCTATAGGGAGTGCTTTTGAGGTAACTGGCATCATATTAGTCAGATGTGTTCAGGGCTCGGGGGTAATTAGGTGTTTCAGGTTTGAGTGTAATCAGGCAAACTATGTGCATGTTAAAAGCTGTCAAATATACCTGACCTCCCAAATTCAATTTAAAATGGACGACTTCCTGTTTGTTGTAGGGTGGGGTCATAATAATATTTTATGTTGGGTACACTGTGGAGAATCACTGTACCAAGTTTCATTGCTCTCTGCCAAAGTAAGTGTGTCCAGG
>JAVQKC010126506.1:0-22361 GCA_036025475.1 Philypnodon macrostomus
GTGTGTGTGTGTATATATATATATATATATATATATATATATACACACACACACATTTAATCAAGTCAACACAGGTGGAACAAGCACAGAAAAAATACTTCTCTATAAGGCTAAAAATCAACATTGTAGGAATCTATGCAACCAAACAACTAACTTTTTGATGACATTTTGTTTGTATCATTAGTTTAAGTACGTCTAAAGTTGTGCACCTTACAGATGCACCTTACAGATGCACCTTACATGAGACATTCAGCAATGGCACAAAAATATACAGCATGCACAAGTGGTAGCTTTTACACTTAACCTCTCATTCTATCCTTTTATCCCATGCGCCACAGTCCGGGCCGTCCCATGGGGGCAGAGCCACTTTGGGCTTGAAAAGCAACCTCTACCTTTGCTCCCTAATCCTTCCATTAGCTAAATTGGAATTCGGTTCACATTGACCCTTGGGATTTTTACTTAAATTGGTCTTTCAGTGATATTGTGAAGGAGTTTCTTTGGAGAGGCACAGAACCAAGGTTGCTCCAAGCAGTTTATTTTTCCCCTTTCTGTTAAACTTCTCCAGCTGTAGTAGTTCTTAACATGGTGTGAAAGTTGGGTAATTGAATTGCGCAGAGATGCATACACTTCCAATGTCAACAATCCAATTGGAGTTCAAGCCGCACTATATATCTGTCATTGAACCAAAGCAGCTGAGTGTAGGTGCTGACAATAAATTATGTTAAGGCTGTAAAGGATAATGATGGATCGTTGATAAGCTCTTTGATCATCAAATATATTTATTTATTTATATTTTGTGTGTTTTCACTTTTGTAGGGGAAGCTCAGTTCAGTGAGGCAGCAGGTTATCCAATGGTTCAACACTGGAGGGTACGCAGCAATCTGTACAAGGTCAAACTCAGCTCCATCACCTTATCTACAGGTAAAGGCATAACTGTAATAGCTAAATATTTACATGTTTTAATTAATGTACCTAACTTCTCTTCGAGACACTATAGTCTTATTTTGTGTGTGTTACATTTAAAAGCATTAGTCTAAATGACCCTGTTCTATGATGTAACGTAGGTCATCTGTAATCTGTAGAAGCCAGGGAAGGAACTTAAATAAAACTACTACTATTGGCGGTAACCAACAAACTCTGATCTGATGTTGCTGTAGAGGCCAAGGGAGGGACTAAAGTAAAAATAATAATTATGACATATGTAGCTTTACATCATGGTGAGATAAAGCCTATATTTTTTGTAACTTAAAAAAAATATATTTTAGTAAACGTATGGACTTCACCTTTAAGGAATGCATAAAAAAACAAATAATGAACTGCTAACTGGCCCCTGTGGCAAGTGTTCATTAGTTTATTAGTTACAAAACACACTTTAGTCACTTGTAACAGTGTGGAATAGACATTATGCACTAATGTGATATGGTCAATTTTATTGAGACATGTAAATAATGTTTAAAATAGCACAATACAGTCTTTGCATATACAGTAGTTAATGTTTCATTGATTTAACATGACTGCACATGTCTCAAAGCTCCATAAATGTCATAATTTTTCCTCAAGCTAAAACTAAATTCCAATCAGAGAAGGGTGACATATATGCACATTTGACAGGTTAGCACTTGACATTAGCTAATGCTAATGTTAATGTCAAGCCTTGCCCAATGCCTATATTTGATGGTCTAGGACGGGTATTTGGTGAAAAAATATGCATAAATGCATAAAATGAATCGACTCAATCATAATAATGGCTGATGTTTCTGATCCAGGTTTTTCTAAGGTGCTGAAAACACTATCAGCAGACTGTGCACGTGAGGAGCTCCTGGCTTTTCTCCAACAGTATGGAACCCATTATGTGTCTGAGGCCTTGTACGGCTCAGAGCTCAGCTGCAGCATCTATTTTCCCAGCAAGAAGGCACAGCAACAGCTATGGCTCCAGTACCAGAAAGGTGAGCACTGTGAAGGCTTAACAGGGCTGTACTGTACTTCTGTGTATAGGCTGGTGTCACGATGAATCAACATTTCAGATTGGCGCTTTTGACACTAACACACCAGAAGAGGGCAGTCATTTAAAAAAGAACAGAGTTGTGCAAATATGTATATAGTGTGTTCTATACTTGGTACCATCAAGTAAAGCCATTCACTTTTGAAAGCCCAGTGTTTCAGGGTAGAAGTCTTAGACAATGCATGTGCACACATACCACCACCATACAAAAGTGGAAACTAAGAAAGAGTCCCTTGATATCCATTTCATTGTTTGTGTTTTTGTGTTGAGCCTTGAGCCTGTTATCCTAGTTGTACCAGTTTAACCTCTTCGTCTCACCCATGTAACTTAATCATCATTACTCATCTAAGGGCATTATCAACTTGAGATTATTCACACAAATTAAAAACAGAATTTAGATTTTTTTTTTTTTACCATTTAATGCACTCAGGTTATCAGACAGATATGACAACACAAATGAACCATAGATCAACAAAACACCTGAAAGATGAGAGTTTGGTTTAGACATATTGCATCATTATATTGTAACAATTCACATAGATACAAGACATCAAGGTCATGACAATACGCACTTATAAAATCAATGTTAATGGAACAAGCACACAGACCAAAGGACACTTGATTTGTGTGGCAGTTTATGCATTAACTGACACAACAGACAGGTGTGTAGCACTACTTTATTTTAACCCACACAAAAACAATACAAAAAAGAAAAAGGCTTTGGACATAAAAGCTGTCCTACAACCCAGGTTATCTCATACATACTTCAAATTGCAGTTTCTAGTACAGTTATGTTTTCTGTGAAAAGTTATCATTTCTAAAATAGAGCCAGAGTGAGCCAGTATAGTCTGTATTGAAAGATATATCCTATTGTAAACAATACCTTATAATTATATTAGTATTCATGGGATAATATGATGGTAATGACCTACAAGATTTAAATGCTCTTTTAAATTTAGGGCCAAGAATCTTTACGCAAACGTTTGTCATTTAATTGGAATACTCAACAAGGGCTTACATAAAATGGATTCCGTTTTGACCAATGCCAACAATAGCTAGCATCAAAGCTCACTGTGTCGAGTAAAACCTGAGGGATTCTTGTTGGTTTGGTGTCTGTCTGCTAATAAAACTCTATTCCCACAAAACACTGAGAAAAAAAATACAGGCCCGGCAAGATTCTACCAAATAAATGTGTTGTGTTTCTAGTATATTATTGGTTTTACATAAGCCTACTGTTTAATCAATTTGCAGGATTTTATCAAGTTTGTTTCTTGTTAAACTAAAAACTATAGACTAGATAAATCACACAAAAACAACTTCTGAGCATATGTCAGTGTATGTGAGTGAGTGTATGACAAAATGACTATCAATTTTCCTTTCCTATTTTTCAGGATGTTTATAGCCTATATTCCCTGAATGCTGAAAAATGCAGACATTTATTTGGCTGTATTTACTTTTCCACTGCACAGTGAAGTTTAAAGCTGCCAGGTGCATTCAGCAGAGTGTGCTACTGAAAATCAGGAGACAGTGATTTGTCAGTAATAAAGTGCTTTACAGGCCATGAGCCTTGGTATGCTATGGTTTATTGTATATATGTAAATACATGTTAGCATGCTGCGTTTCACCCTCAGATGTAGCTGGGCCAAATCAATTCAAGTCATGCACAAATACACTGTACATCTGGTGGGCATAGCCAGTCAGGAATGATAGAGAATCACATGATGCATTTCCTAACCTGAATAGCTTCTTCTGCTTAAATGTGGTGTGTTAGGATGTTTTAGAAACTATTTTCTAAACACTCAGGTAGACAGCCGTTTTGCTGTGAAGTTCCACATTGTGCAAACTGAAAAAAATACACTACAAAAACATTATTAGGAATGCATGGTTACCCTATGAAGTGGAGGAGTGCCTCCTTTGCATGTATGTGTAGACTTTGACACAGTGGTCCCAACAGTCCAGAACTAGCAGCTGTCCTTTCTGTGTAGTTGCCACTCCAACGGGACAGGTAAGCCCTTCCTGGATAAGGATTTTGAAGCCACCTTCTCTGGGAAACTGAAGGATTTCTTTTCTTCCACTATCTGTTACCAACAAATCTCCATTGACATCCACACACATGCCAGTGATGCACCGGAAGTCCTCGGTCTCTGAGAAGAAATGACTCAGCTGCTTGCCAAGCTGACCATCTGTACCCACTGACCCAATGGAGAAGCCACCTTCCAGGTGAGGCTCATTGTGGCGTTTCTCAAAATTAAGAGCCAACCCCTGGGTGAAATAAACAGTTCCAGATGGGTCACATGTCACAAACTTTGGTCGGACAGCAGAGCACAGGCGAGTGTAGCTGACTACACCCAGGTTGCGGTCCACTGCCAGACACCACAGCTTGCCACCCTCCACATCTGACACCACAAACTGTCCTGAGGGCATAGCAGCAATGCCCCAGGGTTTGATGAGCTGGTTTTTGTGACAAGCCACACATTGTCCATCCATGGTGTAGATTTTCACTGAGTTATCATAGTTATCAGTGACCCCAATCAGCCCTTGTGACGTGACAGCTATGGATAATGGGATGAGATTGGGAAGGTCAGCACCTAAAAAGCTCAAAACAAAGTTGTCAATGCTACTGGCATTGCGTCGGATTTCACGCTGAAAACCTTTCCTGTTAAAGATCTGAACTCGGTAGTTGCCACGGTCAGCCACTAACACCTCTCCTTGTTGGGTTACACAAAGGCTAACGGGTAAATTGAACAAGCCAGGCAGTGTTCCTTTGCAGCCCATCCTCTTCACAAACTGGCAGAATGGAGGTTCGCTGTTTGCCATGGCCCCTCCAGCTGAGTCAGGTACATCCATGGACTTGGACTTAAAATGTTCCAGTGACCCACATATAGCGTCATCTACACTTGCAGCCATATTGACATCCCTGTATAAATCTACTGAAGGCCCAACTGCCCCACCTGTAGCCCCGGCTGCTTCATCTACTTCACCTTCCAAAGCAACATCTAAACTGTTGTCTTCATCTTCTGTGCTGACAGTGTAGGCTTTTGCAGTCACTTTTCCCACTTCTAAAGTTTTTGATTGCTCTATTAACATCAGCTCTGGCTCTTGTAATTTAAATGTAGTAGGCAAAGTGCTTCTAATGTCTAATTCTTCATCATCGTCACTGTTTGCACCATCTTCCTTTAACAAAGCAGTATCACTCTGTCTCACCCGCATTGTGAGATAGTCACAACGTGAAACAACTTTGACTTCTGCAATATTAAGTAGATATGTCTGCTCCTCTAGGACTTGGCCATTAAACTTTTCCAGTTCAGACATGGAGGCTGTAAATGTCCTTCGAGATCTACTGAGTTCTTCTTGAAGATGGAGCTCAGCAGTTGCGTAATCCTGTTGCACTGCTCGATATTTCAACCGTAATGATTTGGAAATATTATCAATAATTGTCTTTTTCTTTTGGATTTCACCCATTACATCTTGCAGAGATTCTAGTTTTGCACCAAGTTCTTTACGCCGCAGTTCAGCAGCTGCTCTGATAGGTTGGACATTATGGCCTTGGTGCATGTGACCCTCTCCTTTACACAACTCACAGAGAACTATGGCACACTCGTGACAGTATTGTCGTGGCAGACGGCTGCAGCAGGACTTGCACATGAGGGCAGCAGCAGCAGCACTACATGATGTCGTACAGTCTAAAATCTTTAGTACTGTCAGATTGTCAGCCAACTGGGAAATGCTACTCATTCTGGAGACCTTACTGCAAAAGGGGCAGCGGACCCCGTTAATTGTGTTTGCCAACAGTTTCTCCAGACACTGGCGACACACCGTATGTCCACACTGCAGGAGTTTGGGTCTCATTTGGTCTTGATTGTATGTCTCCATGCATATAGGGCACTCAAGAACCTCCCTCATCAAATCTGGGTCTAGTTGGGTGTATTCCACAGCCATTGTGTCCCTGATATAAAACAGAGAAAAATATATGTTCAAATATAAGCTTTTTTTAAGAAGAGATTAGTTATTATACTGTGTATAAACAATATTGTGTGCAATAATTCAGCAACAATTCACAAGAATACTAATAAAAAAAATTACTGGTCACTTCACGATTCTACTTGGAAGCTAAACACACGATGCCGAGTAGATTCAGCTATTCTCTGTGTATCACATACCTACATCTCATTGGCAGTACAATATGCGAAGCAGAAACAAGAAACACAATGAAGAAGTGTGTGCAGTGCGTTTTACTGGCAAAATTGTGGCTGCATCAGAAGGCTAACCTACAGGATATGTTAATTTTAGCTGTTTGTCCTATCCTAGTAGCAAGCTAACTCTTAGCTGCTAACAGTCGAGCCGACAGTGTTGAACTTTACAAATACAGGCAATAACATGATAACAATGTGTCCTCTGATATACATGTTTTGTCTATATCTCAGATCTTTATACATATAAAATGGAGGCCTATCCAAATACATACGATTTATACTCACTACTTTGACACAATACTACACAAATGATGCCGAGTGTTTTTGCAAAACATGCGCTCAAAAATAATTTCGTTTATTTTAATGTTAACATGTTAATTATGTGTCGTTCGTTTGTCAAACATTACCTGTCGTAAATTAAAGCTGGCTATGGAGACGCTGATGGCTGTGCTGTGTTTCTCTTGCAGCAGCTTTAATAGACCGCAGTGTTGTCAACGTTACGCACGTCACGCACAGCTTGTTACGCATTACGCACAACTCCGGCACTCGATTCGATTGGCTGCCGTTTTGTCTTTGTATATACATTCAGTTAACCAAATATTCTTACCATAGTAATTATTTGTGCAAGTAGCAAAGACCATACCTCAAGTTGAGTATGATACAATAAAAAATGGTTCTGGGATAATTATTATTTATTAATTTATTATCGTTGGTATTTTTCTCTCTCTTCCAGCACTGAGCAAACAGTGAAGAAAGTAGTCCAAACTGTGCCACCGGCAAAATGTTCAAGACGTTTAATAATTTACACAGTGGCCTTTCTGTATACTGTAATAATAAACATTCACCACAAGATGTCAGAATAAGCTTTTGTTGCACACAAGTTTCAAAGTAAGGACAGTATTCTTATTATATGTTACAGAGGCCCGTACTCAAAAATGATTTTTATCTTTGATTTATATTTATTTACATAAATATAATACTAATAATATGTATTATGTTATTAGTGTTCCTTTTTATAATATCAGTGTCAAATTATCAAATCATTGCATGATACTAGTATGACATTTGCAGAGTGTTGCCTGAGCAACATAGCCCTGGCCAAAACGGATATGTCCCTGTTGAGTAATTATACTGCAACCAGAGCACAAATATGTTTTAATTAACAAAGGAAGTGTAAGAACAGTGGCAAGGATATTCAATCCATTTGTGTCCTTAGGTTTGTACAGGCATCACATTTACTTTGCACAGATAAGACCAAAGCAGTGTTACATTGCCTTTGCATTTTCATAACTTTCTCAATGTACTTGGCACTATCAAATCAGCACGTGCAATTGTTTACCGATACCACATGTGATGAAATGAGCTGTGGAGGAATATATTGGATAGCCCAATCCAACCTGGCTATATTGGGCAAGTTTAACCTGATAATTTAGTGTCTGTTTTGTCTCAAAAAAATGTTTACACAATATTACATATAGAATTATGTGTTTCTGACTCTATATTTTCTGACAGGAACAAAAGCACCTACAAAAACATACAGAAGTTCAGAAATCCATGCAATATATATATATATATATATATATATATATATATATATATATAAAAGACCAGATACTGGTTAAACTATAGGGTACAATCACTATGGCACATACATGTTTCAGTCATCCTACATATACAACTACTCCCTTCTTTTTACATTTTGTGGTTTTGTTGAGTATGCACACTTATCTCATACATTTGTAATGTAGGTGGGAGTATGTTATTGTAGCCACCATTAGCATGGCTATCCATCACTTCTCAAGTCTGTTGGTTAGGATGTTTTCTTTCCAACAAAATCCTAATCAATATGTGTAGCTGCAGGCTGCTAGTGTGATAAGTTCTTTCTACTGATTGTGACTGTGTAAAATAGTACATTTTGAGCAAAGTTCACATTATTCATAGATTTGATTAAAGCTATGTGTGCCCTATCAACACAATTGGAAGAGCTGCTATATTATAACATATACAACTAAGATTTTACTTCAGAATCTGCCCCAGATCCTTATACCCACACCCAGCAGAAATAACTGACACTTGACATGGCATTGCTTCATCCCATTCATTGTCTGTAAAAACAGGCATTAAGGGAAAGTGAATCCAGATGCAAACGCTCATTTAATTCATGATACAAAGTAAAAGGGCAACTTAGAATGATGTTCTGTTTATTTCACTATCATATTATTCTTTCACATATTTGTATTTACCTTCTCTTTCAGAGGCTACAGAACAAGGCGCTGCTGGTGGAGGGCGACGTGAGCTAAAGTCACTACCTTTCATCAGTTACCTGTCAGCTCTACAGAAGAGCCAGCTGTTGTCAGATGACATGGTGAACGGTGTGGAGATCCGGTGTGAAGAGAAAGGCAGCTGTCCTGCCGGCTGCCACCTGTGCCACCACCAGGTCATGATGGGAGGTGTGTCCGGAAGAGGGCACAATGCAAATAGTAGGAATGGTGAGCAGTCTTCACCAATCCCTGTCCTTCTGGACGTCAGTCGTGTGGTGCCCCTGTACAGCCTTGTCCAAGACAACATCACCAAAGAGGTGAGAAGGAGTTAAACTGATTTGGAGAATGAGGTTGATTTTGTACATGTTTGTGAATTTTCATTTAGAAGAATCTGAGCAAATAATGTAGCCTACTAAAATTATAATACTAACAATTGGGACTTTTACTCTTAATTACTTCAATATGAATCTGCATATTCATTAAGTCATAAATGCTTTTTTTCAGTCATTTACATGTTTGTATGTTATGCAAATGATAAAATGCAAAATATATTACAGTTAATTGGTGTCACTATGTATGTAGTATTTTTTACTGCAGTATTTTATACACATTAGCTTGTATCACTTTGGCGTTTCTTTTATTATTTTTTTTACTTATGGGATGGTGTAATGCTTAAACAATTCCACTAAGTCACCCCTAGGTGGCATTAGTTGGTTACCTTTCTCCGGCGATAATGAGCGCTGTAATACAGGGGGCATAAAAAGGATGACATCATAGTTTTCTCTCCTTGGGATGAAGTTAGTGAGCAAGGTATATACTGTATATATGTATGTTGCTTGTTGTATTTTTGCTGGACCACAGACTGTTGCACTTATAAAATAGATTTTTGGCTTTACTTGACCTTTAGTTTACCACAATTGACTTACATGCAGTATTTTGTGTCTGCGTATGTATTATTGACCAATTTGCAGGTGACGCATATGCCATTGAGGCACCCAACCAGTTCACGCTTCCCTTAATCAAGCATCTAATTACCATGTCTAAAATTACTACAACAGGCAACAACAATACTGGAAAAAAAACGCACCCTTAAAATATGCATAATTTCACAAACACACAGACGTTACAAAGCCCTCTGTACGTGCCACCAATAACAAGCATCACAGCCCCCAAAGAATAGGAGGCATAATCAATAGCAGACGGTCTCTAGCGGGCCTCATCAATAGCTAAACGTGAGGAAGAGCAAAATGTCTTTTTTCCCCATCCCCTTTTCTGCACACCTCCCCACTCATCCTTTTGCAAACCAGTGGTCTTCTGGGGATGTATATGTATATGGAGGAGGAGGATAGGGGGCTAGACTGCAGCAGAGGATAGCTTTGGCCAGGCCTTCGAAGGTAGCTCCAGGCAGGATTATTAGCTTCTTATTGATGTCATCGACCTCTTGGGAGGGGAGAGGAGTCCACCCCCCACCCCCTCCCTCGCTCCCTCCCTCTCTCTCTCTCTCTCTCTCTCCCTCTCTCTCTCTCTCTCTCTCTCTCTCTCTCTCTCTTTCTCTTGCTCGTTCTTTATTTTTGGAAACATCTCATTCTCGTGAGTCAGGCCCGTCACAAAGGCTCGGTCTGAATGCACGCCTCCTCCTCCTCCTCCTGTTCTCTGGTCGTGTCTCTGCTGTTTATGATATTAAAAGCTGAAGAGAAAGATGAAAGCGTAACTTGAAATAGGCTATACATATGTCCAACATGGAAGGGTATATACAGTATCTCGTAATGGGGGATGGGCTTTAAACTTGAACAAAACATATGGAAAAATGATGTGCATAATCATGGCGTTTCAAGACTGTATCACGATGAAGATTATTTCAAATTAACACAAGGGTTATCATTATTATGTAGCACTGCTCATTTACAAACTTTTCACAAATTTCAATCCTTAGTTAGAACTGAGTGTATATACTAGTCACAAAGTTAGGGATATTAGACTTTGGGGGATAAAATGTGAAAAATGGAAAATGATCATGCCACAGTGATATTCCTGTATATCACAGAAGTAGGGTACTTATGTAAAGCCAAGTGATAGTAACTCAAAAGTTATATTGCATTTTAGGAATATTTTGAACATTTCAGCCTCATTTCTTTTAGAGAAATCAAAGATCGTCAGTAAAAAATTTCTGTTCATATAGAGTGCCAATGCAAAACTGTAAAACAGGATGCTGTCTAAAAAGGGAAACTGAGATTACATCACAGCCTCGACTGACCACACAATATACACACACAAACAGCACACAGAAGTGGGAAACCAGAGGGACGTCGGTTTGAGTCCCCGCCCAAGCGCATACTGTTGTTGTGTCCCTGGGCAAGACACTTAAACCACTTTGCTTATGTATGAATATGGTTGTGTGTTTGGTGTTTGAATAAATAATGGGTTCACAGTTTGAAAATTTGCAATGTTTACACATACAATGTCTGGCAGCCATGTTGGATTTAAGAACAATACTTGTGATGTGGGCGATATTTGCAAAAACATAAACAAACACCAAACCTAAATTATAAACTCACTAAATGCATGTATGCTCAAAAATCCTACATTTTACATTCATCTTAATCTTGCATTGAGCTCTGATGATTGATGATGTCTGATTTGACTGATTGACTACATGTATTTGTTGTTATTCATTTATTCCAAACAATAGCAGAGCTAACGGTATGAGAGAATGATCATATTTGCTATGTAGTGTGACATCTCTGAACATTTCAAGGAATATCTTCTAAATGAAGTATAAGCCTTGTAGAACTGTGGACATGTTTTTGTATTTGTGTGAAAAAGGATGACTCACCTTTGCTAATTACTGTGAGATAATGCTCTGAAAACAAACATTTCTGTCACCGTAACAAAATAGGTGCCTTTGGTTTGAATGAAAAGTGAGTTTGTCCATGAGCCGACTGCTTTTCAAATATATTCATTGCTTTATTTTATTTCCTTCTGCTGCATTGTGTTGGAAATCAATCAATGTACACATATGGTATGGTTTGACGGGGAAAAAATAAGTAGCGTACAGTCACAAAGCTCTCAAGTGATGTTTCAAATCCAGTGAGCACCTAGAAATGATATAAACATGGTTAGCCCGGTGCGAAAGTCATTTCCTACCTTTAGTGTTCAATGGATTCAATTTTCCCCTTGAAGAATTATATTTGCTACTTTCTTCTCTGCCACTGATTATACTGTTTGTGTTTGCAGTTTCTAATCCAGCTTTGCTCTGTTGCACTGTTTACCACCGCCTCCATATGTGCTTCATTTGAACGGTCTATAAACATGTATGTGCCCAGATAACACGTGTACACTCACACAATGCATCAGTTATTTTCTTAGGGACGGGTGCCGTGCTGTTTTTAACCAGTTTATTTGTCACTTTTATGTTTTGCTCCTTCCTCAACTTTATATTTCATTTTATATTGTAGTTCAATTGTGTATGTATGCTCAGAAAAGCCAGTAGTAAAACACGGTGATTGAGCCACGGTCTCTCATAATTCCTTTATTTATTTATTTATTTATTTATTTCAAATCAAATTAAAATAAAATAACAAGCAGAAGTGTCTACATTACTTCTCATTGAGCTCAGTTTAATGGAATTTACCACAGACCACTATGCATTTACAGTCTCAAACATATTTAATACACTTGATTTAATGAGCTACATTTATTCTGATGAAATTGAATTATCTCTAAGTGAAGCTTTAATGTGACATACTTTTATTTATCAGGTGAGGAATATATATATATATATATATGTGTGTGTGTGCGTGTAATGAAAATATGAGAAGATTTTAAAATTACTTTTTTATGTGTCTGTAATTTGTAAAAATGTAATTTAGTTTTCTTCTTTCCTAGCTCCATTTTTATTGCGTTATATTTATTTCCAGTGGCGGGTAGTACTCAGTTACATTTACCTAAGTTACATTTACTAGAGTAACTTTTTAAACAAATTGTACTCCGTGGAGTAGCTTTACTGCACAATACTTTTTACTTTTACTTGAATAATAATATTTTGAAGTAACTCTTACTTAAGGAAAATCTTGGAAATCTAGAAAGAGTAAGAGTACTTTTACCACCTCTGTGTGTCATGTAAGAACAGCTTTATGTGAAAAATGTGATGATGTGGAAATATGGCTCTTTGTGCCTTAATTTTTGAAAATATTATATACGTTTTTAGTTTATCTTTTGAAAATATCAAAATGTATTTATTATCTTTTTTATTTTTTTGACAGATTACCACAAAATTAAACAGATAATCTGACATTACAGTCAAACAGTACTTTTCACACCACACTTTTCTTCTCTTATTTAAGTAATTATGTCAATGAGTACATTTTATACTTGAGTTAAAAAAAAATTAAGTAACAATACTCTTACCTGAGTAAAATCATTGGCTACTCTACCCACCTCTGTTTATTTCATCATTATTATTATTATTATTGGTATTTTTGGTTTTGTGATTGTTTATACATTACGCTCAGTTACTCAGTATGGTGATATTATACTTCGAAACTGAGTAAAGGAATAATACTGATACACACCCACCTCTGCTTATTTCCATACTGGCGTTTGCAGAGCAGTGAAATGCAGTCTCACAACATAAAAAAGGGCCCAGAGCGAAGCAGCACAAAGCCATCATCATTAGTCATCAACATGAGCGAGCGGCCCTCAAAGCATCGCAGTGCCGTGAATGTTTGCCTCTAAATCACTGCGGCCAAAGCTCCCGCTCAAGCCAGGCATGCACTGTAAAACACAATAGTGCATCTTTTTTATAGATTTTAAGAATATAGACATTAAAGGCACTTACAAGTTCATCCGCATCACTCAGGTTACTCGTGCACTCATTCTTGCAAGGCTGTTTTTTTTCCAGAAAGGGGATGAAGCTTCATTCACCCCACATTTAGTCATCACATTGACTCTGAAGCTGTTATAACTAAGGTTTCTTCTAAATGGTTTTATCTCCCCGATTGATTTGATTACAATATATGATGTTAATATGTTAACGTCCGTTCAGAAGCAGGACTACGCCTACCACCATCTACCTCCGCAACACACCACACCTCCGATTTACCCACAAACCATTCTTATACCCTCCAAAACCACCACGTCTCCGTTCTCTCGGCCCACCCTCCCTACCCCAAGTCAGCTTGGCTATCTACCAGAGACCCCATTCTTAGTCTCCTATAACCCAGCGATAATCGCCTGCCTACACCGGCACCAGAACCAACGTCATACTACAATTCTCATCCAGACTCACTTCAATAAACTCTCTAAGGTCCATTGTTGCTAGTGAAACTTGAGTTGGGTTTTACAGTGTATCTCCTCAAAGGCCACAGACTCTTCATACACGGCAACAAAAACCTGCGACCCCCGATCAATCACACAGCTATGGATCTGCATTAGTGGCTAACATGATGTGTATGCCAACAGGATCCTGGCTTGTAGCTGTATTGATTGCACTGTACACTGTCTGTAATAGCTAGTTAGATCTGATATTGAGTTTAAAAATAGAGCCGCCGGTATCTGCAGTATTTCAGACATAAAGCTAAAGCCCTAAAATCTCCTTCTCGAGGCAAATACGAGCTGTCATCTCTGTTGACCTGTGCTGCACCAGGATCAGCATCCATTTATCAACATAATTGTTATGGTGGAAGTACAGTGAACTACCAGTGACCTCCTTAGAGATTAGTTATTCATCTTACCTCAAACAGCTCTCAGTCTCCTGTCAGAAAATATTATACATGTATTGTTTGCAAGATTTTGCCATCCTGCCTGTAAAGTAGAGGAAGCTAAATTTCCTGATTTAAACTAATGGAATGTTTTCAAGTTTTCCCCCTATTGAGAAAGATACTCTGCAAATACCACCATCTAAGTTAAATGTAATACATGTACTGAACTAATATTGACCTTCAAATTTTTAATTGCACATATGCTTGGCCAGGTAATGGTAGGTAAAGGGAAAATATGCTTTTATTTTGATTGAATGTTTCGGCTGAACTATGCAACCCCAGAAATCTTATTGAGATCATGCCGAATATGATTAAAAAATGAACAGTTTGTACAACAGTAATATATTTACAATGACTCTGTGGTAAAGACATTTAGTGCTTGGCGATAATTGAGATCTATTTCTACATCAAAATGTAAAATCGTAAATAATGCATATCATAACATTTGGCATCAGCAAGGCTTTTTTGAATGCAGCTTTGTATCTTCCTTTGCCGCAGGTGGGACTGCTGTATCACCCACAGAACAATGCTGTAAACAAATGATCTTTAAGGTTAAGTACAGCACAAGTGTGAATTTTGTATTTGTAAGTGCTTAGTGTTGTGGTGAGTAATGGATGTTGCAGCCTCTTGGGAATGCTACAGGGTTTATACTGTTAGTCATATTTATTCTTCAAGGGGTACAGTTATATAAGCCACAACTGCATCCAGTTATGTGTCTGTGCATTGGGAAACAGCAGTAATTGTGTGAGTGTGGTGAAAGTGCTACTCTATACAGTAGATGATTGTGAAGAGTAGGGAATGTAGTGCTAATGTAATCAGTTGTATCAGCTGTGTGTCAGTGATGTGATTAACTCCTCACAGTATGCACAGCTTCCATCTCATTGTTCTCTGACATGGAGGTGACTGGATATCACAGCCACTATACTGCTCCACTGTCCTGCAGACAAAGCACAAGAATCAAGGAGAAATGAATCACATACAATCAATACACTCATTCTTGTGTAGTTCAGATTGTTTTAGACAACGTACTGATCTTAAAACATTCTCACTGATGATCCCTAGTGAGGGTATGCCTTTAATCCTGTTCTAATATTGAGAAAAAGACTAAGATTCTGGTCCACATAGACTTCTTCTAAAGCTAACAGAGACTAAGGACGCGCTGGACTTGGCTCTTGGTGTTGCTTAGCAACATTGGAAAACCCATTTGAAGCATGCCATGTTTTTGCTGAAATGTAGAATATTTTTATCTTCAAAGCAGCACAGTGAGTTAGAAATGTATAATGGCACGTCGCATCATTTTATAATATGAAGTAAAGAGGTCACTGTGGTTAAGGAAAAAAGCATGTTTGTGTGTAACCCAAAGGTCCCATCGGTGTTGTGCAGTAATAAGAGAGGGCTGCTGATCCACTGAGAGGCATCAACATCTGTCCAATTAGCATGGCTCATGGCATCACTGAACCAAAGCACATTCTTTCAAAGGAGCCTGGAATCAGATACAAAACTAATACAAACAGAAGAAGAGATAGGGTTTTCCATTCCAACGTATAAGTGTAAGATGCACATAACTGATCAAAGAACACACCAAACTGTCAGATTCCATACAGTAAACCCCATGCTTAAAGTAATAGGATTTTCAAACGCAAAATTGCGTTTCCTCTAGATAATTGTTGCAATTGTTGAAAGCTTGAGAATATGTGTCAGTAATCACAACAGCAGCATCTCTGGACCAGTTCTACATTGCTAAGACAAAGTATATTCTAACATTGTAGCAAATCATCTACCTCCAAGTAATCTGTATATTAATATACTCTTTCAAAGTTTGTAAACAGAAAGTTCTAAATTCTATGGAAGCAACTGGAGCCATTTTCAATGGAGAAATTATTCCAATCTAAGATGCTTTTGACAAATGACAACCACTCTGCTACATGTAGGTGATGTCAGAGCCTGGTTAGGAAACATTAGTGAATGTACCTCACATTATATATTTATTTAATGTACACATTAGTAACAGTTAGACTGTTGGCTGGAGGCAAAATTACTGGACCTTTAAGTCCTTACAGAAATAGTTGTTTCTCTGTATGCTCAGAATTATTCTATCCCTCACCACAAACACTACTTTTTTGTAAAGTTAACTCACTTTTGCTCCATTCGCCTTCATTCCAGAATTTTGAACATTCCATATGACACACACTTTAAAGGGTCTATTAGGTTTAGGTTTTCCTTCCTGATACAAACACTAAATGTATTATTCCTATAGACCTATATTTTGTGCATGAAAATAAACCTATTATTACTGCAGTGAAATGTGCTTTTAGCACCTCATGTGTTGGACTGTAAGCCATCTGTCCTTGCATGAACCACTCATCAAACACTGAAAGCCTAAGCATAATTTGAATCATCGAGACCAAAATAACCCAAATACCAACTGAATGAAGAAAATCCTCCATGATTATTTGAATGGAAAAGCACATGACACAAAAGAACCTGCATGTTGATTATAAAATGATCACTTGGTTTATAAATGTTACACTCAACTCTGTCTCCATATTATGTGTACTGATACGCTTTTGGCGATCTGATTCGTATTGTGATTCAATAATATCACTTCTAGCATTTTTTATTCTCCTTAACTTTAAAATAAGGTTCAGTTATGTCTCAAGGTCTAAGCTAGCTTTTGTCTATGACCATTTAGCATCATCAGGCTATTTGAATCCATCAGAACATTATTTCCACTCAATACTTAAGTCACAGTCAAATCTTTTGGACTCTGGATTATGGAATAAGAGAGTATATGGCCTTACTCATCAGTGGCCAGCCTGGGAACTGCAGCCCAACAAGTGGCCATAGCCCTGCCAACAGAACAACTGTGGGATTTTTACAGCCCTAGGTAGACCTACTGTTTGTATCTGCTTTTAAGCTCAATATAGTGTACATCGTCATATCACATTGGATCAAGGCACTCATTTAATGCACCAATTATCAGAATGTAGAAAAAAGGTGACTGGTGATTTGGTGTAGTTAGTGCACTTACAACACAAAGCCTAGCTGGGTTTACTAAGAATTGAAAAAGATGCAATATTCAGACATCAGAGACTGGCATGACATGACATTTGTTACTCAAAGTCTGCAGAAGAACATCTCTGTACACGGACGCTGACAGGACAGGGCTACAGCAGCAGAAGAGGTCTACCTAATAAAGTGGCCAGTGTATATGTATGTCAGGGGACAAGGGACAGGGGGGTGGAGTTATGTTGATGCTGGTGGGGTTTTTATTAGAAGTGCAGAGTTGTCGGTTGATAATGCACATTGGCACACAATAGCTTTGAAAATGAATCTGTCAGTGTGAGGCAGTGTGTCGATCAGGGCCCGGCAGCCTGAGTATTTCTGACTGGTCTCATCTGGTTTCTCTCCCTCTCCATCTTCCCTCAGTGCCACCGCTCGCCTCCGAAGAGCACGCACTTTCTCATCTGCTATTACTCTATGCATTGTGTAGACCAATGTCTCACTCAAACTAGGGACAATAACTGTGTTCTGCCTCTCATTTAGATACTCTGTTTGCATTGTATAAACTTCAGCGAAATATTGGTTCTGTGTGATTGGCCACACTTACTGTAATTGAGTTTAAAGTTGGTAAACAGATGATAAATAATAAAATACAAATCGGGGGGCATGGTGGCAAAGTGGTCAGAACTCAGGCCTCACAGTTAGGAAGTTGTGGGTTGTATTCTCTGTGTCGTCTGCACACCCTGCCACATACTCTCCAGGTTCTCCAGCTTCCTGTCAAAGCCCAAAGACATGCCTGACAGTGTATGTATGTGTGTATGTATGTGTGTGCCTGTGTTTGTGTGTCTGTGTGTGTGCGTGTGTTTTTGTGTGTCTGTGTGTGCGTGTGCTTTGTGTGTGCGTGTGTTTTTGTGTGTCTGTGTGTGCGTGTGCTTTGTGTGTGTGTTTGTGTCTGTGTGTTTGTGTAAGTGTATGTGTATATGTTGGTGTGTCAGTGTGTCTCTCTGTGTGTGTGTCTGTGTCTCTCTCTGTGTGTGCATCTATGTGTGTCTGTGTGTTTGTGTCTGTTTGTCTGTGTGTCTCTCTCTGTGTGTGTGTGTGTGTGTGTGTGTATGTCTGTGTGTGTGTGTGTGTGTGTGTGTCAGTGTCTGTGTCGGTGTCTGTCTGTGTCAGTGTCAGTGTCAGTGTCAGTGTCTGTGTCTGTGTCTGTGTCTGTCTGTGTCTGTCAGTGTCAGTGTCAGTGTCAGTGTCTGTGTCTGTCTGTGTCTGTCTGTGTCTGTCAGTGTCAGTGTCAGTGTCAGTGTCAGTGTCTGTGTCTGTGTCTGTCTGTGTCTGTCAGTGTCAGTGTCAGTGTCTGTGTCTGTCTGTGTCTGTCTGTGTCTGTCAGTGTCAGTGTCAGTGTCTGTTTCTGTGTCTGTCTGTGTCTGTGTCAGTGTCAGTGTTAGTGTCTGTGTCTGTGTCAGTGTCTGTGTCTGTGTCTGTGTCTGAGTAAGCCCTGTGACAAACTGGCCATTATCCAAGAGTTGCTGGGATATAGGCTCCAGTCACCAGCGATGCATAACAGGAGCAAGTGAATGAATAATAAACTGAAGGGACTAGCAAGTGTGTATTAATTTCATCACAACAGGAGACTGTAAGATAAAATGGTGGTGTTAAGTAATCCTGTATATGCTACTATGATCTCTTCATTAGAGTAACCACATTATTGGATAAAAAACCCAAATTGTATTTTTGGCCTGCCAGCAACAAATACAAAAGTTGTGTTATAATGAGGCTTGAGTGGGGGCAGAAGATGGAGGAATATTAATGCTGTCCTAATTAGCCTCTGTGCTTTGAATATTAGCAGTCTATGTAAAAACGATAGCACCCCAAACTCTTCATCAGCAATCCCCTTAGAAAATTCTTGATGTGCAAATTTTATATGTAAGACAGTGCTTCTTTCGTTCTTGCACTCTTCTTCCACTGATTGTCTCACTGCAGATAATTAGCCTGCATCTCATCATTGGCCTCTATTTACTCTGACATAAAAAAGAGAGACAGACATGTACAGTATTATTAACCCAGGCAGGGAGTTAGATTCAGGAGTCATTTATTTCTCATTGCACTGAACACAGAGGATCTGTACTTACCAGTCAATGTAAGGGATCACACACTGGTTAGCATTCATGCCACACAGCAAGATGGTTCAATTCCTGGGTTGGATTGAGCCTTTCAGTGCAGAATTTGCATGTTCTCTCCGTGTCTGTGTAGGTTTCTTCCAGGTGCTCCATTTTCGCCTACCCCTGTGGGTATTTTGGCCCATTGTGGTGCCGTACAATCACAGCAGCTTTACCATCTGACCAACAAACCACTTTCATTGTACACCTTGTATATTAATGACAAATAAAGCTTACTTATCAGTCTTAACCAAGTAATACAAAATAAGTCACATAAAGTAACATTTTTCAGTAAATCAAAATAGCATATCCCCGTTATACAAAACCCAGAGACATCCAGGGATGCTCAGACACTTCCTCCAGCTCTTCCGGGGGGACTCCAAGGCATTCCCAAGGCCTGCTGAGAGATATAATCCCTCCAGCGTGCCCTAGGTCTTCCCCGGGGTCTCCTCCCGGTGGGACATGCCCAGAACAGGCATCCAGGGGGGCGTCCGAAACAGATGTCTGAGCCACCTCAGCTGGCTCCTCTCGATGTGAAGGAGCAGTGGCTCTACTCTGAGCCCGAGTGACCGAGCTTCTCACCCTTTCTCCAAGGGGGCGCCTGGCCACCCTGCGGAGGAAACTAATTTCTGCCACTTGTTGTGAATGAAAGTATAGTTATATATTGCATTTAAGCTTTGCTCTTGTTTGGTGTTGGATGTAGCTATGCCAAATGCTATGCCAAAACACAGTGGGGGGATCTAGATGTAAAAGAGATCTCTATTTTAATTTACCCCTGACATTGTTGTATAAACCCTTTCCTAAGCACACTTTTACTTAAGAGATAAAACCCTTAACTGTGCTTTTGGCTGTGGTATAAACGTATCAGGAGCTGAATATACTGTATGCTGTCAAAGGCGAAAAGCGCAGGCCGAGCCCTGATCTTGTACAGGCCAATTCAATTACTGTGGGCCGTTGTCTAATGGAGAATGAACTAACCAGGCGAGGGGTTACTTTGGGATGGCATTGCTGATGACTGCCTCTTGTCTACATGATCTAATTTACTAAGACACACAGCTATTGATTGGCTCGGGCATGCCAGCGGGAAACCTTTTAAAATTCACTTTTGTGTCGTTGGCCATCTGGCAGGGGCTGAATAATTTGCCATAGGTGAACACACATACACATTCAAATTGTAGCGCACACATATACAAGCGTACAAGAATACGCACACACATGTGAGCGCAGAGCAAGGTAATGTTCTTATCGCTGTAAAGTCAAGATGCTCAAATTGGTTGGGGCTTTGTCTACATGGGTCAATAATCACAATCGATGGCCCCAGCGAAAGTCACGTTTGTGCATTTAAATAACTTCTCTTATCTCTACTTGAAAAATAGGGTTAAGGGTTGAACCGCAGCAACACAAACCTATCAGCAGAATACATTTGCAATACAATATTTTGCTTACTGTCTCCACCAAAGCGATTGTAACTCAAAGCCATGGACACAACAGCCTTATCGAGCCCTGCTTTGCTGTCAGTAAGAGTGGTCTATTTTGGGGTTTATCTTGAGCAGGGGCTGGTAGGTCTGAAGCCAGAGCCGGTGCACCAGCAGATAAGGTGGACAGTGAAAATACAACCTGTGTATCTGCGGTCAGGGTGCGATGGATGGAAGAACCCCAGCCAATCAAACGGCTTCCTGTTTAGTGTTAGATAGATTGGATCAGGTCTATCAGGCAGTAGAAATGTTCCAGAATTGCCAGTATAATCCAGTAGGGTCATAGTCCAGATGTTCATATATTTTTATACATAATTTAATATGCAGTAGGCTTAATATAGGGAACACTATCCAGGCAGAAGTTGCAATATTTTAGACAAATAAGAGACAAATCATTGTATTAAGTGTAAATCATGATTGAATTAAACCGGAACTAAACCCCTATTCTGTAAAGTACTTTACAAGAACCAGACTGTATGGTCTGTGGTTTCTAGAGACTTGAAACTATTGTTGGACCTCAATATTTCTTCATTTTAGATTGAAAATTTCTCCTAACACGTGGAAGTCTTGGAACCATGGGAGAAAACCAGAACCGATATGCCGTAACACTGGAAATACATACAGACTACTCTCAGAGAGATTGTTAGTCGGCTCAAACCAACTATGCCACCCCATAGTGTAGTGGTTCAGGATATTCTATTTGCTAATGTTTATGGATATTATGATTACAGGAGCTCCGGGCCTGAATCAGGATTTACAGTGGAAGAAAAAAGTGAATTCATTATGTGTACTTCAACTATTGGTCACCTTTTACGTGTTATGCTTTTTATACACAGACACACTGAAAATACACATCCGACATGCAAAAAATGCATTCAGTGTTTGAGTTCATTTTGGGACAAGACAAAGCAATAACATTTCTTGGAGATTTGTAGTCTGTATCAACCCCCCCTCCCCCCAGAACCGGGAGTTAGTTAGTTAGCTGGAACTGGAACATTTCCTCAATGATGAAAGATGAACAGTGGGCAAAAGTAGGTCACCCTATTCCCTCAGTTTCAAATTAGCCAAATGAATGAAGAGGAAGTGTTTTGTCAGACTGGCTTTCAACAGTTCACATTTGCGGACACTCAGATCACATTACAGACCCTTATGAAAGCATTGTTTTGAGATGAGTAATTCACAAACTGTTCAGTTAGCTAAAACAATGGGATGTGGGCGGCCCATAGTCACGTTGTCAAGGACAGGCAATAAGTGGAGCGTGCCTGTTATTGATTTTATTTTCAGCCAAAGTCAGCTATATTGTGCTTAAAATACATAGTCTTAAATGTCTGTTTTTGTCAGTTAAATATATAAGAGTAATATACTTAAAGGCACTATATATATATATATATATAGTGCCCCTCTTTGAACCGCCACCTTACCGTGGTGGAGGGGTTTGTGCGCCTGAATGATCCTAGGAGCTATGTTGTCGGGGGCTACATGCCCCTGGTAGGGTCTCCCAAGGCAAACAGG
>JAVQKC010126548.1:0-43825 GCA_036025475.1 Philypnodon macrostomus
GCTACATAGTAGCTTACCATCATCAGGTGTGACTGGAGTGAATGAATAATACAAAGATATGTAAAGCGCTTTGGGTGTCTTGAAAAGCGCTATATAAATGGAATGTATTATTATTATTATTATTATAATGTAATTTTCTATCACTGACTTTTGATGCATGTTCAATAATTTTATGAAATTATTAGAACTTAGGCTGCACCTCCTTGGGCATTGATCATGAGGCTTCGGCCTAGGTCTAGGAAGAGAACAGAACTGAATATTGACTGGGGATCTTTGCGTTCAGTGGTAAATGATATGCTTTAAAAATATTTAAAAATATTATGAGATAATAAAGCTCAAGAGATTTTCCAGAAATATTTAATAAATTCTAAATCCTGTAAAAAACAAAACAAAAACAGTCACATTCTGTCCGTGGCCATCGCTGTTACAAGCACAAGTGCACTGTTTGTTCCATGTGTAGTGATTCCACTAACACACACTTCACAACTGTTTTCTTTTCCCAATAGTCCACATGAGACCCATCACCACACAGCACCATTACTCTGGCTTTAACGACCAGACACAGCCATTTGTCTTTATTGCCTCACACACACACATACATACCTGTCTCTCCAGGGCCTTCCTTTGGTAAAAACACTACCAAAACAACTGCATGCTAATTTGCATTCCATTGTGAGAGTTCATGCATTTTTTAGCAACTTTTGAGAAAATTGGATCTAGCAGATCACTTCAGGAGCACCTTATTGACTGCACAATGTGTGAAGTGGTTTGTGAAACTGTAGTGTAGTTAGCACATTAGTTAGCTTTCCTTAACAAGTGTACGTTCAGAATACTGTAAAACAATGTACAGTGCAAACATGTAAATACATTTTTGTTTCACCCCTCTCAGACCCGCTTGTGTTCCTGTCAATTTGTTCTATTTTTAACCACTTTTACTTAGTAGAGTAGAGCCTGAATGTCCTCTACATTTTACTGTGGGTTCTTTCCGGATGCTCTGAGTTCCCCCCACTTCCCAGAGAAGTGAGATGGTGAATCTTCATTTTCCAAGTGAATTAATGTGAGCGTGTGTTGACTGTTTTTCAGCCATACAACCTGGCCAGGGCCCAGGATATACCCCACCTAAAGCCCATAGTTGCTCCATTCTTCCACAACTTTAACAGGAATAAACAGAAGAAGAAAGAACATCTGAACCAAATTCTTAATAAATAATACTTCAATGTGATCTTTTTAAATGTCCTAACAACTTTTTTATGTTATTTCAAGTCATCTTCAATACATAGTGGGCTTCAGGTGGCTTGTGGGGGGCTTTACCTTTTTGTTCCCAGGACTTGCAGCCTCTCAGTCTAATTACCGGAGATAATGGAGGGTGAAGCTAAATGTCTCTGATGGGGTCCAGCAGAAGGTTATTAGGTGTCCTCATTAGTGGACCATTGAAGTGCAAGTACGTTTTAAAGTCTTATTCTGATGCATAACATAGACAGGTGGGATTCAATCACAGGGGATAGGAGAAAGAATATAGAACATGGTTAGCAATCAATTTAGCACATTATGAAGATGATTGCCCAGTGTATAACAGAAGTGGGGACTGTGTTTAGCATCTGTAGAGTGATTCTGGATTTCTGTGTCATTTTAGCATCACAGAGCAGGAACAACTTGGAAGCGTTTGGTTCATGTTTTAGAATTTGAAAGAGGTGCATTTTTCTATATTTTCATTGGTGTACCATATAAATGCAATTAAGACAGTTCAACGATCAACAAAAAAGCTTACCCACCAGTTGAACTCGAGTGACTGCTGTTGCCGAGTACAGTTGGTCCAGGACAAATATGACATTTCTTGATAAGTGGAGGGAGGTTACAGTAGGATACATATACAACTGTTACCTTTCGAGAGTTTCTTCGTCTTCTGTGAGGAAGTGTTATGAAATATTGTATGCCTGTTTTTGTTATATTTTACTCATATACCCCACCCACCCCCTTTTTACTAGTAGAAAAGCACCTAGATATAATCACTCCAGCGTGTCCTAGGTCTTCCCCAGAGTCTCCTCCCAGTGACTTACTTAATGAGTCACTATTTACTGTATATATTTTTTTCAACTTAGCTTCTGACTATGGGAGAGACAGGGTGGCTAAATTAATGTATAGTTTTTTACATCTATGCCTTAGTAAAAGTAAATTATCACAATGGTCAAAGCAATGTATTTCCATTTTATTGTAGTACTCATAGTAGCTCAGACACGTGTATATACAAATACAGATATTTTTTGTCATTTTTGTCTTTGATATACTGTAAAAGAGCAGGTTCGAAACGTCCCCCATCAATGGCAAAGTGGGAGTGGGATTTTTAAAACTTTGACAAAAGAAAGAACAGCGGGTGGTGTGGCGGAGGTTATACAAGCACAAGAAGAATGGCACACTGTGGGTGCACAGAATGAAGTGGCTCATTGGGCAATAGAGGAGCAGTGGCCTTTGAGCACCGCAATGGATGATGGGCATCACCCCTGCTAACAGTCCGCTGTCGGATTGGGTGGATCGGGGGGTGTAGTAATCCTCGAACTGTGCCCGGGACGGACATTTACCATACGGACAAGTAATTGAGGGTTGATAAAAAGGGGGACTAAGTGAAGGGCCCTGTTGTAGCCTCTTGGACGCCAGCAGCCGTTGAGTGTAAAAGCAACAATGGCGGAAAGCTAGTACACAATCCTGGCTGCCAGGGCTGAGGCTCGAGGGCTAAGGCATGGGAAACACTCCTTGTTGCCAAAGAGGGTTGCCGCTTCCCCATTCACCGCGGCAACAGCAAATGAGACACACACACACACAAGAAATCCAAAGAACTCACATGTTTTTTTTTTGTTTATAAGTCCACACACTGATGTATACGTTGCGTTGGGAGAGAACAATGAATACTCAAGAAAGACAGACTGTGATGCATTCAGTAGATGGGTACAGAAAGAGTCATCAGTAAGAAAATAACTACAAATGGCCAAACCCCCCTTTTTGGAACTTTACAATGGTTTATGTTATGTACATTTTGTCATCTGTCACTACACAGACTTATGACATCACGCAAATGGGGGATGCAAAATAACACACACAAAAGTGATCTGAAAACTCTAAAATGAAAACCCAAAATGAAAGAAAAAACACTTTCTTTTAAAACTCCTAACATGTCAAGTTCATGCGCATGCCACAAAATGAAACTGACAAGATCCTTCTGTTAAATTCTTTAGTCCACTCTTGAGCTGACTGATATGCTTCCAAACACTCAAGGCAAACAAGTTGAAAATTTCCCGATCCGGGGTCCAGTCTGTTAAGTCAAGAGTGTCTTTCCAAGGCAGGATCCTTTTGTGAAGAGATGGTAGAGGTTGGTTTGAAACATGGAACAGGTGAACCCCCTTTTCAGCTAATGTTCAAAACAATCTGCACAGTTTTGACGTGTGTGCAGCTCCCCAAAGTCCACACTAGCTCATCAAAGTTTAGTAGGCATTGAGGATATACCATGTTCATTTTTTAGAAAAGACATAAGAACCAAATTAATACTTTAATATCAAACACTATTTACATCAAGAACTTCTCCTAATAATAATAATAGTCATAATCATCATAACAATAATAATTATACAGTTTTAACAATGATGTCTCTTTTTTTTTTCTTTTGTCCTCCAGAAAGGTACAAAACAGATACTAACCTAACACTATTTGTTTTATGATTGACTACCTCAGGATACACGGTATCCACTTTAAAAAGTTGATCCTCATTTCCAAGTTGAAGGTGAATAAATCATGGTGATATTAGCAAATATTGGTAATCATAAAGAAGTACAATCGAAGCTGGTTTACTGAATGCTGCTGAAAAGCGTCCATTTTGATTTTGGATGCATTCCCTGTGGTGTTCTCCTGAAAATTAGTACCTCATTAAATAGCCTCATCGGCCATTACTGACCCCACAGCTGAGCCGTTATTCCGCTGTGTTAGCTCTGTTAGCAAAAACAAAAAAAACAAAGAAAATTGCAAAAAATTGAAGGCAATCTTTTGTCAGGGAATATTAAGAAAGGCAGCCAGAGAAAATGAACATAGCAAAAATAAAAACAAAAAACAGTGCTTGTCTTTGAATGCTATTGTCTAATGTTTGAATGGTCTGTATCTTCCAGTGGTTTTAAGTTTAGTTTGGTTAGGCACTACTTCATGTGTCTGTCTATATCTCTTCTTTCTCAATCTTTCGGTCTCCTTCACTCCCTGATTCTCTCCAACTGCAAGGTCATTGGTGCTTTAAAACCCCCCACAAATGGGGGATGGAAATCTACACCCCCGAGACCCCCCAAAGCCTTCAACCATCTATTTTTAATACCAGAAATAACTCCCGCTTGCCACAACATGGGGTCTGAATGACTGTCATTTTGAACCTCATTAAAGAGTCACTTAAACCGGTAACACTAGGAGCCGGAGGTGGACATGCGACTGCTCTTGTGCTCCTTTTCTAAAACTGTTACATCATTTTTGTGTCTCTTCACGGAGCTAATGCACAGAGCCTTACTCTCAAAGCAGGTAGGCCAAGGCGTTTCCATTATGTTCAAAAAGGCTATGTCCAAGAATCTTGCCCGAGACCCTACAGAATGCTCTAAAGTGTTTTGTGATCATGTTGAAGTCTCAAAATAGATTGTAGACTGGCTGTACTAGAAATAAACTCTAGTGATATGTTTTCAAACGGTACAAATGAGCAAAATTAGCTTGCTTTAGCTAATACCGAGCAATGTTAGATTGCCTCGTCTATGAAGATTGTGTATGTATTATTTGTAAACTGGATGATTCTGTCTATGAAGTAAGTGCTACAGATTGCTTTCATTACAAGTGATGTTAGTGAGCTCTGTAAGGACTGATCAATGACAATTTTGGCAATGTGTGATTCCTTGTTTAAGCTCCATCATTTTGTCATGTTAACATTAAATCATAATGGTAATGTGGTGTATGCATGTAGTAGATTAGATAGTGGGGTTGACATGTTCAGAAGGGTTTTGGTTTGATTGTTGGACACAGCCAGTGACGGTTACATGGCTAACTGTTTGTGTTAATGGGAAATGAATAAAAGATCATTAAAACACAGTGTATTCCTTTGAGTTTAAGTGCTATCATAAAACTGACCACACTACATAAAGCTAAAAATATTAAATGTTGCCTCATAATCCAACTATATTCTGTGAATGCTGACAAAAGCTATAGAATGGGCTGACTAAAATATAATAAGTAACATGATTTATTGTATTGAAGTCATCTTTAGAAAAAATAGCTTGCAATTTGCTGTCATCTCTATCAGATAGTACAAAAAAGCTAAATTTACAGTGTCTGCAACGCCATATAATTTAACGTTCTACAAAAATATAAAGTGTCCAATTAAGTGTAAAAAGATTCATAGGTATATGAAGTGTTAATATTGACTCCATTGGTACGGAGAGAACAACAGCCCGGTAAACACTGGCTAAAATGAATGTGACAGACGCCGTGAAATTGTGTGATCAGCTCTCAAAAGGTATTGATCCTTCATCTCGTGTGCAGCTCACAGAATGCTTGCCGAAACAGTTTACAAGACCGACTATGCTCGACACCATTTGTTTCAATTGCTAAAAAGAAGCTTATCATCCTATACATACACGCTTTAAATTCAAGAGACGACAGAGCACAAGTTTTGCATCTCTTAAGGTGCATGTCTTTTCAGTGCTGCGGTCCAATCCGTGACCTCGGCTCAAAGCCATTATTCTTTTCAATTCTTTGTGCTGCTCAGGCTGGCAAAATGGAGGTGCAAAAATAGCCTCTCAGGGCCGGCAGCAGGCTTCCATCAAATGTTTATGAAAGGCTTCTAGAGAGGTCTCGGGACAACTTTTTATGTGTATATACAGGCATTTTTAAAAGCTCATATCTGAACATCACTTCATTGTAACACTGCTACTGTAGCCTACGCTTAATTGAAAATCCCCTACTGCTATGGTGTGCTAGTGTTGAGGCGTATTGTATTGATGTCAGTGCTGTAGCGATAAAACAAAAAAAAATGTATAGGGATGTCAAAAATTCACGGGAAAATCAGAATCACTAAGTGTAAAAAACAAAGTAATTTGGCATCTTAGTTTGAAGGTTAAAGAGGGGGAATCGTCTCTCCCGCTTCCAACTTGCAAACGGAGAAAAAGACCATCTAAATATCATTTGATGTTGGAAATTTTCAAGGGTTCCATGTAAGAAGCCTGTTCTGACTCCCAATCAAGCCAACACGCTCCACCCAAATCCCGCCCCCTTTCCCTGCAGATTCAGGCCACGCTAGGTGTAGTTTTTCCCTCCAGGAACGAGGGAGGCGCTATAAGGTGTAGAGAGCTGCTATGCACGTCAGCAACATGGCCAGAAAAGTAGTGGATTTCCGCAGATGTGACGCTGCGTTTGTCTCTTCGCTTCGAGATGGCTCGGCAGATTCATGGCTGGTGTCGTCTGCAAAGAAGACAGAGAGAGAGATGTGAAATGCAGTTTGATACAATTGTGTTATATTTATAAAAAGAAATTAGGTTGAGAGTGGATTAGACTATATGCCAACTGACAACGGCACTAAAGTGGAGTCTAAGTTGCCACATGAACTTGGGTTGCTATTTATTTCTTCTAATTTCTTTCTAAATATATTTTTGAATTATTCGCATTGGAGGTGCTTCCTGTATTTGCCTCAGAGTGGCACCAGCCTCTGCACCACAAAGAGCACCTAAGCATGCACAGCCAAAAGCAAAGCAGCACACCTACAGAAATGGAGTTGGTGGGAAAAGTAGCTAATGGTGCAAGATATTGTGGTAGTGTTAGTGTGTGACATTACAGGCAGAGATTAGTCATTTCAGCCAAAGCAACAGTGTGCAAGAGCAGAAAACAAAATAAGCAAGAGAGAATACTGATACAATCAAGCAAACATGCAGGCAACCATCAAGAATTTATCAATCAATAAAAATATATTGCCAAATGAGCTTTACTTATATCTGGTGGCTGTAGTGAGATTTCAATTGTGTTCTCAATAAATAACATTTATTTTGTACATTTAGGTCAACATTCCTAGTTGCCACCTTCAAAGGAATCAATGAAAATATTGTGGTATTACATGGGATGATTTAGAAAACAGACTTTTAGTTTGTATCCTTTAGATTATGGAGCACTAATAACCCATACAGAAAAATAGCTAAATGTTGAGCCAGTCACCGATGTTTTCTACCCAGGCAATGACAGTAGGTTAGAAAATGCATGTGCAAATGTCCACCTGACTGATCGTGGAACAAGAGAGCAAACATTGACATGATTCAAAGTCAGACATGCAGATAGAATGGGTTAGTAAAAGGCTTATCTGAAAATATGAAAAAATAAATATTTGAAGTAATGCCACATTAGTGAAATATATTCCATAAGAGTATTGCAATAACACATACACCAACAATTGAAATAACTTTCAAGCACGATACACAATAAAGGAGTCAACAGTAACAAGCACATGGACAGGAGATCACCGTAGAACACAAAATGCAATAAAGAATAAGGGACACAAAGAGCAAGACACACCAAATGGAAAGAATAAAAAAGCAGGAAGCCATACTAACCTCGTGGTTCTAATGTATTGTCTACTTTGTCGTTTACGTCAAAAACGCGGTCATGTACACCTATAGTTTTGATACAGGTGTCTACAACAGAAAATAAGAGAATCAAAGATTAGAGGCCAAATAGGTTAGTAACATTTGAAGCCCCCCATTCCCAGCTCTTAAAATTAACTATTTCTAGCCACAAGCTCATGGCAACATTCAGGCGAGATGGGTGATTTGTTGAAACACTGTATTTGATTTACAAAAAATCCATTGTGGGGAACAAGAGAGAAAGACCTAAATTGTTTTTGACTTTATGAATGTCTATGAGACACTATGATGTTACAAAGTCTGGAGTTGTATGCAAACACTTACTTGATGGTCGGACGAAAACTTTGAGCTTCAGGCATGTTTTCCTCCCGTTTTCTGCGATGGTCGATGCTGAAAAACAGATAAAACAATGTTAAAGTTGCATTTTTTCTGTCAATGGATTGAACAATAATAAATGACTCAACAACATTAACATAAAGTTTTATAGTGTTTTTTGTTTTAATATGAGACACAAACATAATACTTTTTTTATTTTAGATTCAGTGGGCTTAGGTACGGTGCCTACACAGTTAGTCACTAAGTATTTACAGATGTATTCTCTTGAGCAGGGTTTTCCAAAGTGGGGATGGTCGCAAAATGATTTTCTAAAATATATGTTGATTTTTCTAATAGATTGCATGTTGATCATAGTGTATCTTAAAACAAGTCATGCAAATAAAAGCATTGCAAAAGAATTTAAAATGTATTTATATACAGTAGTCTTTTCCCTATAAACATGTCTGAGAAGTCTGCAAAGTCTGCAAAGTCTGCAAAGTCTGCAAAGTCGGCAAAGTCGGCAAAGTCGGCAAAGTCTGCAAAGTCTGAAAAGTCAGAGAAGTCAGAGAAGTCGGAATTTCATGTACTGGGTAAATTGCTCAGTCCATTTAGCCACAAAGACCTCACATCCTCCCAAAAACTACCAAAAAGTACATAAACTGGCTCTTGGGGAAAACTAATTGCTAGCCTACATGTTGTTTACCATTATTTGAAATGCATATCCCTTAGTGCACCTTATGGGACACAGTGAAGATGTGGATGTATGTATGTATGTGTAAATGGGCTGTGGTTACTTCAAAGAAATAGATCCCTTCCCGTCAAGCCCATAGGGTGTGAATCTCAGAGTTAGCAACCAAAGAGCTTGTATCTCAGGCCCTAAAAATAACCCACATGGACAGAGAGTGTGGATGTGTTTGTGTCTGGCAGAGTGCTAATGGTGTTGCAGAGCGGGACCAGGTGCTGTTTGGTGTAGACAGGGGATAGGGGTCAAACACATGTCATACAGAACATAGGGCTATGTATTGTACACATCCATCACAACAATGACTCCTTATAATCATCATGTGTAGGGACAAGTGTAGGCTTTTCCCACCATTGTGATGTATTACCATCAGCTGACCACTAAAAAATTAACCTCTGCAACAAACATCCGAGTTCCACATGTGAATGAATTGCAACAACTCATGCACTGATTTTTTTATTTACTTTGATTAACAGAATGCAATATATTTTAATTATTATATGTTTATTATATTGTTACTTATCTCTTTTTTTGCACACTTTTTTACCATGTACTATTATTGCATGCTATTAGTACTTCATGACTATCTTAGCGAGTCTAATGGTTCTTCTGATCCAAAGAATTTCATTGCATTTTTTGCAAATAAACTGAAACCTGAAACCTGAGATGTACCCTACATATGTGTAAATTGCCTGGGTAAAGAACATTAGCACATATGGTATCCTGGTCTTTGTATGTTAACACAATATCCAAAATTTAGACTTTTTTTGAGAAACCCAGTTAGCATGAAAACTCAAAGACGCACTGTAGTCATTTCAAATAGATCTATCAGCGGCAGTGGTGCAGTGGGTAGGTGTTCCCCATTCAACCAGAGGGTTGGTGGTTCGAGTCCCAGTCCAAGCACTCGCTGTTGTTGTGTCCCTGGGCAAGACGCTTAACCCGCATTGCCTATGAATGAATGAATGAACGCGGTGGTGGTTGGAGGGGCTGTAGGCGCAGACTGGCAAGCACCCCCTCTGTCAGTGTGCCCCAGGGCAGCTGTGGCTACACAAGTAGCTTACCACCACCGGGTTTGACTGTGGAGTCAATGAATAATGTAATGTAAAGCGTCTTTGAGTCTTGAGAAAAGTGCTGTGTAAAACTAATGCATTATTATTATTATTATCATCAAAGACCACAAACACACTATTATGAAATTATGTGTAGTTGATTTGCACAAACCCATACACAACATCTACTAGCGCCACAGGTTTGAGTTTCACACGGTCAAAATGAACAGCTACTTTTCACTCAAAATGTACTTGCGGTTCCTTTAATTACTTCACACGTGGAAGGGTCTAACTTTTATGGATCATTCTCAAGCTGATGCAGTGAAGCCAAGCATTTCCAAAGACTCCCATTTGGGATGTGTAAGCTCTCCCAGCGCTGCACCCGCTCTCGTCTGTCAGCATGTGCAGATCCATTCATCAAAACTTAACTGACGGGGCCTCATCGTATGTGTGCAGTGAGGGGATATTGAAACTCAGGCCCCTATAAATTCACTTCTATAAAATGTTTCAGCAAATGGTGGCTATGTTTCCAACCCTGAATTTATAGGCTGTCATGTGGGTTTGAAATCTTTTAAAATACTTACATTTCAATGTTGTGTTTTCAGCGATTTAGTGCTTGAATTTGGGGCACATTAGGGGCTTGTCCAGTAGTATCCATACTGCACTTTAGAGTCCTTGATTTCTTTGCACAAATGTACTAGGTTTGCAAGCAGATTTCCTCAATGCATGAATTATGTGTGTACAGTGTGTTTGTGAGTGTATCACACAAGTAGCTCTTAGTAGCTGATTTTAATATAGTAATAGTCATAAAGTTACACACTTCATTACCCTCGCCCAGAGCCATAGAGACAAAAGAGTTGCGCCAATGGAGGTCCAAAAAATTGCAGCTTCAAAATAGTTCCACCTTAGCACAATACTTAATGCATTTGAATGTCTCTTTTAGCTTGAGTGGCTACTTCTTGGAACTATTGAGAGAATTTGTTGCCAATGGAGCTCTGCCTTCCACTAATTCCCATTCAGGATCACATAAAACTGGAGCCTACTGGATCAAACTATGGGCTTTTGGTGGGATAGCCTACACCCTGGACAATGGCCATGTTGCAATTCAATGTCATACGGGCAGTGAGAACCAATGACTTTTCTAGGCCATTATGCACCTTACATTTTAATTTACAAAACTGTAAATTCTGACAACATACAATGATATTCTGTCAGTTGGTTACAGAATGTACATTTGAATAATACAGAACACAGATTATTTTCTGTCTGTGTAGCTAGAGGATGTGTTCATTAAGAAAGGTATTGACTAATAAGTAAAAAGAGAAGATTGAACTCTCCTCAGCTACATGTTGCACACTCCATTTTTACAATTTGATCCCGAGATCTCGATGTGTTGGATATGTCTTATCAAATGCATACTGCATGCTCTCTCCAGTCATTTTCATTTCTCCTTGCCTCTACAGCTCATCAGTGCTGTGTTTCACTGATCTCATTCTTCCTCTACCCTCTCGACCTTGCCGTTACCGTTTTTAATGTTGCCGCTTCATCAGACCCTTATCTGTTCCTTAGTCATGTGTCAGCGGCAGATGACTTGCGATCAGTTGCTCTTTTTTTTCTTGCGGTTTTAAATTCAACGGAGGAGAAAAGAGAGACCGCAGAGAGACGGAGAGGGCCTTATTGTGTCAGTGCGGAGGCAGCCATGACAGGCTAATGAACCTTGGCCACTGTCATTCTCCCACTCGTTCAAACACACACCAAAGCTCACACAATTTAGGTCACTGCTTCTCTTTAAGCTTTCAGTGTTTGATGGCGATACACACAAGCTATACACAAATAGTACACACATTTTTCAGCACATCTGATGGTGGGCATGTGAAAACCAAGCAACAGGTAAAAAAAGGGTTCTGGTGTTACACAACTTTCTAAACAATTACACAATAAAAGGCCTTAATGCCTTTTCACATAGTATTTACAGTTTACACATCTCCAGTGTTAAGGCTGCTAAAAGCCTCACAAGCTCTATCTCCAGATGTCTGATCTTGATCTCTGTCGTGGGCTGAGCTGAGTCACAGCCATCGACACCAGCCACTTAGCCAGAGGCAGCAGCTGATCATTATAGAAGTATGGGGTTGATGGAAAAGGCACAGAGCGTGTAGGAGTCTGCTGTATGAAGACACAAGGCTGTCGGTATGTTTATAGATCTGGACTAGCCCATGCCTATGAAAGCGACATGCATGTTGGACCAAGTGTTAGCATGTGTTCCAACTATAGTAACATAAATATACAGAATAAATTGCAATATCAATTTTATTATTTTAATTATAATTTACTGCTGTAAATGGAAGATGTGGAGCTTAAGTTTCACTTACTGTAGGGTTTGCAAGCTCTGGATTAGAAATGATTGTTAGATTTCCAGAAAAATACCCCTTAAACTCCTAAATCCTTATTTCTTATACTTCAATATTATCATAACTATAAAAAAGCATTTAATGTTTTAGAATACAACCATGCAGTCGTCAGCCGGTCCACAAGTGTAAAGTATGAAAAATCTGGACGTTGTTTTGCGCTGCGTGTATAAACACCACACATTCTTGACAATTCCAAAGCAGTAGACGTTCATTCCTTTCTTGGTAGCCTGTTGAGTTTGACAAGGATTCTTCCACTGGAGCCCGGTCCATACCAGGGGCTGTTTGTTTTGGATTAACATGCTGCAGAGGGACAGCTTATTGTTCTTTTAGGTTTGAACATCAACACCTGCTATTCTGGTTCCCATCAGACCCACGGCCTCAACCATCAATCTATCTAGCTCAGGCAAGTGGCCGCTTTGAAGGACAGAGGCCCTGAAAAGATGTCCCAGAGACAAGGAGGGGGGCATGGAAGAGGTCAAGTTACTCCTTGGAGCCAGCTCCCCAGGCTGGTAATGGCTGGTCCCCTCAGTACACTGCATTATGCATCAGCATTAAGGCAAATGGAATGAAGCAGAATCCAATTACGGAAGAACAAACAGGTGGGCTCAGCGCGGCTTAGGCACAGTATTGTTTCAATCACAGCTCAAGCCAAGCTTTATTGCAACTGTAATGTTATCTGGAAAACACATTTCCTTTGTTTTTCAATGGACAATTCAACAGCACATTCCAGACGTGAGGACATAAAACCCCGGGTTCTGGGCTGATAGGATGCAAAATGTTAAGTTTAGGTCGAGCATATTCCATAGATAATATCATGGTAGGAAATTGATTTTCTAGTCGTCATTCAGAAGGCATAATGGTTCTGTTGTAAAATAATACTTCAGGGTCAGTCAACACACCACTAAAAGAAGACTTTTTTTACTACTGAATCTGATGCCATTTGGGATAGTCTCACAGATAGTTTCTTTGGTAAATGCCTGCCAACATTCTGATGCTTGGCTGTATCCACAATGTCAAGGCTCTTACTTTGCTGCAAATTAACACTAATAACCTAAAATATGAAGTTTGCTAAATTTAAAGTAACACTATTCAATGTATTCTGGAATCAAAGCTTACATTACTTTAGGTTAGTTAAATGTTATGCTAAATTTCCTGAAAAGAACCCGACCTCGACCAAGCCAAGCCCAACACCTCAAACTGCGAAACCGTCAAAATCGAATTAATTAAAACTCTTTTATTTAAATGTGTGCTGCCTCACAATCTTGTTTGCCATAGTGTAAATACACATGTAGCCGTAGAGCTTGTAGGCTATAGGTCTCCAGCTGGTTTTAATAATGCTGCTCTAATCCTTTGATCCCTGCTTATTTGTTTGGATGGAACGGGTTAAACAGTATGTCCCGCAATGTTGCATACTCACTAAGCAGTTGGGACCAGCTAATTTTACCAGCCTACTGAAGAAACAACCTTTGGGCCTTTTAAATCACTCAGACAACTCACATGGGCTACGGCATACAAACAGCGCATACTGACAAAACTAGAAAAGACACATATTGCACACATTGACTTTGTAAAAACCTTGTGCATCTGCCATTTGGTGACACTAATTAGACTTTTAGCATGGAGGACATTTTCCCTTCTGCCAAAAACACAACTGGGATTCATTAATGCTTCTCCTTTTGTTTCCTTCACTGTCCGACCTAATCTTCGAAAAGCTTACAATAGCGCAGTAGTACAAAAAAATACCTTTATTATACAATGTCCTTTTACAAAATGACCTTCAAGCAATCACAAAGAATTGTACTTTTCAAAATAGTGAAGAAATGTACTGCACTGTATCAAGGCAAGGACTTTTTGTAAATCTGTGCATGTGCAAGATGGAGCATGCTATCCAGTGAAGAGGTCCATTAGGCAGATGCTACACAATGGGAGGGAAGTGGAAGAGTTTTTGATGGAGAAGGAGGGCTTGAAATTGTCGCCAATTCACGAGTGTGCCTTCGCTTTGAGCCTTGGCCAAAAGTCATTCCAGATAATCACTACCCACAGTTTTAGGCCAGTGTACATTGTGTTATTTGCTAAGCAGGTGCCATACAACTCTATGAAATGAAAGTGTTGAGTATAGAAATGTTGGGTAATAATCACAAAGGTTTTATTTTAATTCAATTGTATTTCTATAGCCCTATATCACAACAAAGTTGCCTCAGAGGGCTTCACAGAAAGAGATGTATGTAAACAATAAACAAAGTCATTGCAAACAATAACAATGATAAAAGACAATCACTAGAGGATTATTCATTGGGTAAAGTACATATATTTATTATTTCTTTATTTTATATTTATCGATCAGTTTTACTTGAAGAATGTTTTAGCTCAAATTTAATAGAGCTTTTTAACATTAGCTAAAAAATAAATAAATACAATTAATTACACACAGTCCTAATGTTGGGGATGCTGTGTCAACATAACATAAACCACGGTAAGTTACATCACTTACTAAGTAATCTAACTTCAGGGCCACAAACTTACCCATACAAAACCAACCTGACCTGGTCCATACAACTCTAGTAGGACTTTGATTCCATTCATTGTTTTCCTTCACAAAGTACACTACACACTGTGATTTGTGCTATTTAAAACATCTACATCACACTACTCAATCATGTTTAATTAGTCTCTATTGAGTATCACCAAGAACCATAATATCATTCCTCTAGTGTAAGTTCCCACACTTTGAATCACTGAGAAAAGATCTGGGTGTGTTTGAGGAAAGTACAAATAAAAAACTGAACAATAACCAATTAACTATAATGACTAATGCGCATACTTAATAATGTATCTGTTAATAGTCTAATGTCCTGGGATAATATGTCCTTGGCTTGACAACACTAAATCTTAATCAGCAGAGAAAGAGGTCTGTTTCATGCATGAGTCACAGAGAGAACCTTGTGGCCCTCGAGTTCATTGCTTGTCCTACTTCCTTCTGATCATTGCAGTCATTTTCCACAGACAAAGTGATGACTACTTTATTGCTGCTCAAACACAAATAAGTTGATTAGAACTTTTTTCACTGCCTTGCATTGCGCTCTTTGGTCTGTCAACACACAACTTAACCCCGGGCTATTAAAAGTCTTGTTATTGAACCAACATGGAGGGTGACATGGTGGCTTATTTTAAAAAGGTGACCTGTGGGACTCGACTTGTCTGGTCACAATAACAAAGGCTAGTCTTTTCTTCAACAAAAGTCCTAGTGTACTAAAGACCTGTCATATGACTTTATACCACTAGATGGAGTTGAGAGCTACAGTAGAAAATATATTGTCGTTCTTGTATTCGTTATTGTTGTTGCATTAGCCACAGGATCAGAGATGCATCTGCTCATCTGCATTGATTATTAAGTAAATATTTTTGTCAAACAGAATGTGAAAAGTAAATATTTTTGGCAAAAGACAGTGAAAAGTAAAACAAAATGTAAAACAGAATGTGAAAAGTAAAAAAATGTGTTAAATAGAATGTGAAAAGTAAATATTTTTGTCAAATAGAATGTGAAAAGTAAATATTTTTGTTAAACAGAATGTGAAAAGTAAATATTTTCCGTTAAAAAGGGTCAGAAAATATAAGATATATTCTTCTCTCTGCTCATTCAAGTTTTGTGTTGACACTTCTGCTTGTAATTTTAATTAATCAAATAAGTACATTAATTAATAAAATGTCTCAGTAAAGATAACATTTAGTAACATTTCTTGCTTTAACATTGAATTTTTAGCTGAACAGCAATAGCATGGACCCTTCTTTTCTTCTGGATATTTCACATCTACGGTATGTGCTACAAAAAGCTTACAAATAATGAGCTTTGCAATCCAGCATTGTTTCATCTGAGTGGTGAAAATCCAACTGTGAAAATAGAATCGAAATGGATTTTCTAAGTCACTGTGTAACATACACTTCTAATTTGCTGAAAGTGGTTCTGACTACCGCCCCACTTTCTCCAATAAACGCTCAAAAGTCAACATCTGCAAAGTCCATTGAATATGATTAACATCATTTTCCATACTCAACAGACCATTCACTGACCCCTTATGGCCCATATACATGCACTTCCTTCATTATGTTTTGCCAATAATTTATGCTGGCTTTTCCTTCAATCCATCACCAGTCGACACACAGGCATGAATGCATACATTAGTCCGAAAAAGTCCAATATAGACAAGGGGACTATGTAAAATGTATAAAAACAGACAAAATAAGTGTGCTATTGAGGTGGTACTGTCCCAAATTTCTTCCAAGATGGATGAAAAGCCTGAAGATGAAATGATGTACGAACTAAAGGGGAGGGAGGTGTGGAATGTCGATCCATCTATCAGGATTAGGATAATGCACTCCAGATGGTGCATGTACAGTATCGGTGTGGCTGTGCTATATATCTATGTATTCATGGTGTGTGCGCGTAGTTTTCTGTCACATTACTCTATGTTACTGGATCACTTCTGAACACCGCTGACAGCCTTGATTTTTCATGTGAATGGATGAAAGCGCTGAGTTATGATGGTGTCCATATGCAGGTTCCCTCCTCACACCGCAAATAGAACCAGTGCAGGCTCTTTATCATTATTAGCAAGGCCTCTTTCTGAAGCTCCAACAAAAATACATGCAGCGTCTCTGTGTGCGCCTCTATTTCATTTGTCCATTAGTGCTATTTTCCCCCCTCTCTGCCTGTGCCTGCTATCTGTGCTCTTTCTCTTCTCCGGAGCTGGTGCATCACAGGATTTATGATCAATCAAAACGGGGCAAGTCTGTGGCTTGGTAGAGTATGTTTAAGCTTTGAATCAAAATTGCAATATATGAGATGTGGCCTTATGAATATAAAACACTTTCCCGTATGTTAGTTTGGTATTTATGATAAATCTGGTGTCACATTATGCATATGCCCTGCAGGCCGGGAGAGGTGTGACTGACCATTTTGTGATCAAACCCAAAACCTTCTTGCTGTGAGGTGACTGTGCTAACCATTTTTCCTCCATTCTACTCTTTATTGATGTGACTGCTCTGGTATTGTACATTCTTCATAACACAATGAATGGCTGCCACAATGTTTTCGTATTTGAAAGAATCAGTTTGAATCATTTTGAACAACTGAAGTGGTTCTGTATGGAAAAACACTAATTATGACACTCAAATATTTGTAGATGTTCTAGCAATGTATACATTTTTAAAGCAAGAGAAGAAATATTGCTGTGATATTGTAGTATTAAACCTGATTGGAGGAAAATGGCATCTTTTTCTGCAGTAACTCAATGATACACTGGCCACACATCTGATACGCCATAACTCCACGCTCTCATCGCTTCCAGTGAGCAGCTGCTGATATTGGATTTCTGCCCTGTTCCGATTAAAATCACTCAAATCCAAGATTGGGACCATATTAGAAAACATGCTAGCGTCGGCATCTCGTGAGATGGGTTTTGCTCACGCTTCGGATGCACGATGAACTTTGACCCCGGGAGTGCTCACACTGTCCTGGCTCATCGGCTGCATGTGTCAAAGAGACAGACACTTACATTAAGCCGTAACTCACTGCTGCTAATATTGCATTTTGCCGAATTGATCCCATATGTGAGCGGAATGAAATTACCCTGGACGTTTCACGTTTAAACCATATTCTTAATCCCAATCTTTTCCTCATGCGGCTCTAAAACAGGAGCAAAGGTGGCTGCTGATAGGAGAAATGAAAAAGAATTACAACCAAGTATGATCAGATTTCATTGTCAATGATTTAAGGTAACATTTTTAAAGAGACAGTTCATTCAGTGGAGTACGCTGTACAGTAAGGCCAAGTTATATGTTGTACTATATCAATAATTTTACTATTCTGGAAATAATCTAGCCTAGTATCTCACAATGAAACAGTAACTAACTTTGCAAGTCTGGATGCACACCAGAACCAAATCATTTCCTTCTTCTACAATGCATTTTTGTCAACAGCAATATTACCACCAATATAATTAAGGGACAGTTATAGTCAATGTCAAAGTGGAAACAATACTGTTGCCCATACAACCGTGGTGGTCAGCATAGGTTAACTCAAGGTCATTAAGGTTATTACATGATTGTCCATGTTTTATGTAGGCGACATACAAATATACTAGCAGGCAGTAAATGTATACATGGTTGTGTGTTTCCATTAGCAACAAGGTGCCATAATATAAGCTTTAGAGATACCATCTAACCGTCTAACAGATGATATCGCCATTGACTAAACTTGGATATATTAAGCCTTGGAAATGACTCGCGCTGGTGTTGATTAAGCTGTTGTTATTTACCAAGCAGATGACAGCGGACGCCTGTCTCCTCTTTCTCTCTGTAACATTATCAGAGATGCAACAAATCAAGCGGACTCGTAGGGCGCAAACACCATTAACGGACATTTTCTCCCCAGGAATATGAGTTGACATCTTAATTTCCATTTACAAACACCAAAGCTAATCAATCACTTCACCGAGGGCAGATTTCTCATATGCTGTTCCCTCAGGTCATTTGGCTACAGAACGTTATTATAGACAGACAGGCAGGGCATTAATATTACAGTGTTTATTTACAAATTTGTAAATGAATGTAGGGCTGAATTAGTAGCTTATTGGTTTTTTAATAAATCACATGTCTTGTCTAATTAAGTCTATTAGTTTGGCTCAAGCAAGAATTATGTGTTTCATACAAGATGCTGTTTTTTTCCAGCCCATTAGCAGTAATTATTGTTAACCTCACACATGACCTCTCCCTGACGATTGACATTTCTCCCTGATGCATGAGTGCGAGAATCTTAGATGTTAATGATATGTACATGCTCTTTTCATGCTTGTTTACAGAACAGAACATGCCTAAGCTTATATAAGTAGAAAGCAAAAATATGAAATATAGTTGTTGACATTTTTAAGTTATATTAAAAGACAAAATCCTGGTGGCTAGGGGCCCTAGGCGGGGTGCACACGTAACAATTTTTTAGTAAATTACAGATTACAGAACAATGTGAAAGTCAATAGAGATTCAGCATTCACAACAACTTCTGTAAAGTTTTTCAACTACTGGGTCTGGTCCTATTTACTGGAAATAGCAAACCTCAATAAAATCCTTCACAGTGTGGAGGCATCAAGTTTTGACAATCACCAACAGTGTTCAAACCACTGCTGGGTTAGGCATAAGTGAATCAAATCTAGCCTATGGTGTTAATTCTACTCAAGGTGAATTTTCTTTCCAATCTAAACAAATAACGTTGAATGTTTTCCACAACTATTACAACAGATTCGCTATTCTTGATAATTTGCATAGTCATACCAAATGTGAAATGCATAAAGTTTGGAGCTAAATAGGGGTTAGCAAAGGGTTACGCGATTCATCCACTTTCCGAATCTCTATTTCTAAGGTTTTTTCTTCGATTCCTGTTGAGAGATGCTTGTCCTAAGGGTTGGATTAAATTACACTGCAACCGACAGGGCTTCCATGAACACATCCATTCTGCAGCAGCGTGCCATATTGGTTTAGTGGCCCGCGGCTTCATTGGCTATTGAATGATTGGAGCATTGCTGGATACTGTGGCGGATATTAAAGTCATCTACCATGAAGTTGTCTGACATGTGATTTCCCACCGCCTTTGTGTCCGTTCTGAATGTCCGCGCGTATATAGGAGGAAGATGGCCGCTGATGGATTAGACAGCCTCTTTAGGGGACACCTCAGAGCCGGGAGACTGACTGGCATTACTCCACCTGCCAATATGGTGACGGGATCTGTTGTTGTGGCGCTCGCTGCTATCATCATGCCACAGATAAGGATAAATAGGTTGTACTGAAGTTTGGAGTTAGCCAAGAAATGCAACATTGTTCTTTAATCACACCAATCATTAGGGTCCAGTTTTTGTGTTGAATAAAGACACATTTTTATTTTCTGGAACCGTACTGGTCACTACTTAATGCCACAAGACACTGTTAATGTTTGAATCAATGCAGACAGCACATACAATGTTAGTAGCAGTAGTAGTATATCACAGCTTGTCATTGTTGTGTTTCATTTTTGGTTCTCAATCTAGTACTCTAAAAGATACACTGAAGAGTTATGGGATGAAGCAGAAAGGTTTACAAAAGTAATATTGTACGGTAACCTTCTGAAATGACCCGTACTGACCTGACCTGTAGTGGGCCGCTGCAGGTGAAGTGAGGTGAGTTTTTATGAAAAATACAGAATGTTCCCCCTTGTTGTTATACTGTACCTCTAGTGTTCAACCAGTAGTCAATAGCCCTCTGTGCTGAGACCTTATGTTATTGTTTTTAGAGTCAAGCATATCATCTACAATAAAACTGTGTGATTCTGGTGGATATTTCTTAGCCATTACAATTAGTAGTTAACTGTCCACAGTAAACCCTTGGCTCAAACTCAACCCACCTCTGCCCGTAAAGAAACCCTCCTCGCCTTCATATTTGAAAGGCTTAAGCCATAATACATCAAGTGGGACTAAAGTCTACTATCACCCAAATGCTGTATTATTGGCATATCATTGTGATAAATGCTGGTCCAAGTGGCTACGCATAATGACAGTGACTGCTCCATCTCTCGTATGCATACAGTGCGTGGTGGGAGGACAAACTCCTCTCTATTCCACTCCATCACCTTGCTTTGATAAAACTTAATTTCCCCGGGGCTTCAACTTCAGAAGAATTGCTTTTGACTCAGTTCCTACGCCAAGATCTAGTGAACTTAACAACTAACATGAGCGCAATAGGCACAGAACATGGAGCTTTTCACGGAGCACCCGGCAGCCAGCCGCAGAGTATCGTACCATCTCTAACCATCAGCTTGTCTTCGTCAGAGTCCAGTCCCAGCCACAAATTTGTCTATACCTTCCTTGTGGCCTCCTCTACCACCATCTGATGAGGAGTTGTTCCTTCTCAGTCACTGAGAGAGCTCCTACTCAGGTAAGGAAAACTGAGAATCTGATTCTGAAGATCAAACTTATGAAAGTGCAAGTAAAAGTTCATCCTCTGATCTAAGCCTAAATAAACAAGACCATGCATTAAGCAGTTCTCCTCTCCCTGTTCCTTCAGATTCTTTTTCTAGCCCCGAATTCAGCGCCCCTATAAAGAACTATCTTCTGCTAAATGCAAAAGAATCACATAGCTAATGGAAAAGAAAAAAAGAGTAGCTGGCCAGCCCTCTCCCTAATACTCACCTTAATGTCACTAATAAAAATTGCCACATGGAACATCTGTGGTTTACACTCGTCAGAAGAAAATCAAGTTACTCTTAGAGACCAATTTTGATATATTATTTATATAGGAAATGAACCTTAAGCCCCATGATGATGTTGACAACGTTTCCAACTTGTGGACTAAAGTTAAATGGAATGTATCAACAGGGGAGGACTCTGCTGATGGGGTTGGGATTTCTATTTTTTTCTTTTAAAACACGATGTGATTATTGGTTGGTTGCGTTCACAAAAAAACTCAGAAACTTAGATTAATTAATAGTTATACAACAAATACACATAACTTCGTAAATTACATGACATTTCAAGTTATAACATTATTATTGGTGGTGATTTTAATATTATAACTGATGAACGAACGAGACCACATTGGAAGCACTTTATTTAAAATGGGAAATTATGGTAAACGTCTAAAACAAATTGGTGAAGAACATAGATATATAGCTATTAATCCCTTAATATCTACAAGAAACAATATAAACTTATCTGGCATCTTTTTGGGTTCCTCACACAAAATTAAATCTCTTGCCTATATATTATATGTTATAGTAAAAAATCATTCTAAATTCGAAAATGCCTCAAGAGATATTGTAAATCATGACACTTTAGAAGCAGTTTAGATAGGTGAAAACAACAAAAAAACATCCATTAAGTATTGAACCTAAAGATGAAATAAAAGTTCTTGGTTTATTAATTAGTAATGACTGTGCTAATAAAAACTGGGATGTCATTGATTGAAATTAAAGAAAAATGTGATTACAAAAAAAAAACAAGGAACGTTCTAATCATCTAAAATTAAATAAGTTAATTGACATTGTGTATAGAGGTTTTATAATGTAGAAAAACATGCATAGTTAAAAAAATAAATACATGTAAAAAAAATATATACATATTAGTTAATCTCAGTTAACAGACTGCTACAGTATCCTGGAGTTGCCATGTTAAGATTAAAAAATGTCCTATGGAAAACTGTTCCCATGACAATCTAAACTGTTACAGATCACAACAATAATGGACTCAACTTCAAGAAATCAGAATGTTAATTTCTGTTTGGTTATGTATAGATTACTACAGGAATCCTTCCCACCCAAACAGCTACAACTCTTTCAACTCATCATTGCAATAACTAATGTTAAAATCTGGAGGACATGGACAGCATGTATTATCAATCTAACCTTTATCGACAGTTCCACCACAGTTAAACAAATCAACACTGAACACAAAAAGAAGAAAAACAATGAACAATAAAAATGACTTACCTTGGCATAGTTAACATTATTGTATTATTATTCACATTTATATTGTTTTTGTAATTGTTGAATCATAATAAAGTCTATATAAAAAGCACCGAACATAGGGAGATACTTTTTTAACAAAGCAGAATTGCACAGCCAGGCTATAACTTTGAAACTGTTTCAATTTCACTTTTTACCCCGTGAATTCCATTGCCATTTTAGGAGAGAGTTTTCCACCGTATGATGATAGTTATGTGAAGAGCAGGGGCTGAAAGCGTGTGCTCGGATCACTCTAATGCCACTCTCAGAGCTCAGCAGCAAAGAAGTTAAAACATGACACAGAGGTGGTGTATGTTTTGAGGACGTAGATCATGTAAAAGGACTCCCTGTTGGGAACAAAGTGCATGTTGCTACAGTGTAAATCATATGAAGGAGGTGTGAAAAAGATGTCTAAAAGATACATAGCTCTGTTTGTTTTTGTTGGGTCAGAAGCCTTTATGAATATAGCTCTGGTCCTATAAGCCCGGGGTTATGGGAGAGAGAATAGAATAGTTAGGGATCCTGTCTTTGAAGAAGGAGTTTCTGAGTTTGATCCACAGGCCAACATTGGCAACCAATCTCTAAATGTGCTCTTTGTATTACTGTGGGTTTTCTCCATGTTAATGAAGTGAAATGATTCTAATTTAGCTCATATTGTCATGATTTTACATATATTGCAGCAGAAAAAATATTGTCCACGTTGCCCGGCGCTTACAGTTTCTCCGTTGACATATTTTGTACCTACAAAACTGCAGACAGCCCAACCCACAAAATTATTTCCCGCTAATGATAAGGTTACCAATACATTGTTTGTGATCCTATCTTACTCAGGCACTTCCTCATTACCGACTTGCATAATAACCACATGACACATGGACTGAATTGACATTACTCACAGATGTAGTAGTATTCTCGTCCTGGTCTGAATTCAAAACCCAGGGAGAAGGGTGTGAAGAGCTGGAACTTTTCAGAGAACTTGAGCGGCCCATTCGGAGAGTGCGGTCTGTTGCACTCCCAGCGTTTGAAGCCCTTCGCAGTGTGGTCACATGTGCTGTAGCCATCGTAGTTGACCATGTAGAGCACATACCGCTCTGTCCGCTCCTCAGGCACCGTCTCTTCATAATGGGGACAGTAGACATCCAGGTAGTCATTTATGCACACATCAATGTGGTAGTCCCCACGATGAAACCTAAACGCACAGAAGAAAATATACAAACATTAGTCTTGCTTCCAAATAATAAATCCAAAATAAGAAAAATGTGTTTTAATTTGATCCACGGCTTGACAATGGATCGCATTTCTCACGGGGCAGACTGACAGTGGCATGGCAGTTAGACCTCACCAACGGCCTCTCCAAACACCATCAAACACAATAACACTAACACATTCATACATAAGCAATCTAGGTCTTCAACATTCAGAATTTTACACCTTGCCCAGGGGCTACAGTTGAAAACTAGCTTTAAAGCTAACACTGGCACATTTACAGAAATGTCGATTAATGTGCACTGTCCCTGTTCAAATAAATAAAGAGAAAGAATTTGTATATATATATTTAGACTATCTATAAATGCTTGCACCCCTCATTACATCACTTGAAGAAAGGTTTACATTCATTTAAACTGTGTCTAATCAACATGTATGCCAATTCAATTCAGAATGTGCACCAAAACTCCTAGACCTCTGAGTTAGCTGAATGATTTATATGTATTTACACAAGGATAATTATACTTCTAAATAAAAAAATAACACATCTGTGACTTGACACATGATCAACTTAATTATGAAGAAATATGATTCATACATGGGACATTGACCGGGAATACAGGTCTGATCTTTGTGAGCTCTCTCAGTGTTATGCGGAAATTTACGAGTAGCAAGGTTCTCATCTTCTGGCTTCAATAAATTTGGGCGTGATGGTTTATCTATAAATCTATCACCGCAACACATATTTACTCACACAGTCACGCAGCAGAACCACTTCTCGAATGTGGAAGAAGGCTGATTTAGACTAGTGCTGGGAAGATCAACAACATCTTGATTAAAGAAAGCCATCACTTTTTGTAATCATGCAAATCTATTTCATATCTATTTGTTTGACTTTGCTGAAGCAAATTTGAATGATCAAGATCCCGTGATTCAAAAACTCAAGAGCCAATGGTGAGCGAGTCCTAAAAAGTATGTGCTAAAATTACAAACATGATTTCAGGCATTGCTAACAAGGCATACGGTGATAAAACTGAAAGATACTAATAACTGTATTCCACTATTAATTCATTTTATGGTCTTCCTTGTAAATTGTGCGCAACACAGAACCATCTGAAAGGGGTTCCATAGAAAGAGTTATATCTGGTATCTGAATATCTTACTGTGTTTTGAGGTATTGCACATTTTTTAACAGGTCTATGCTTTATAGATTCTCAAGACACCTCTAAGTCACTGTGTTTGATCCGTAGCCCTATATACGACTTATTCCCAAAGTCTTCTAATCGGAGAAAAGTTTACAGTAAGGAAGCCCATGGGAAAATAACAGATTTTGTATAAGAGAAATAAGCACAGGAGGTGGACAGCTAGTAAATGTCATGATCGGCCTAGCTGTCTCCAAGGGCATCTTTACAGCCGCAATGATCTAGAACCAGTCGCGGGAGGTCAGAGGGCCATAATACATGGAGGCAGATTCATCACAAGGCCGCCCGATGTCACACACACACTATTCACCTGTGGAATTTTTACGACCACTGAAATTAAAGTCCAGCTCCTGCGGTTCGTGCGGTCGTCTGGACTGTTACGACCCTAACCTGGAGGTCACACAGGTCTTGCACACCTGTAAAGTTTCTGGGAAGGTGTCCAATTTAGCTACAGGCAGTGCCACACTCAGACAGCTGATGCCGCTCCAGAAAGCAGGTGGTGCCAGCTTCTAATTGAGCCATTGTTGGATTTGAAATTTGTCAGTAGCTTGTGGGCAATAAGAACAGGTAAAAACAAATATTTGGGGGCTGCTAATATGTCACTATCTGCTCATATCATGACAAGTTGTTCTAGAGGCCACAATTCTATAATAATAGGCCAGTGAATAATGGCCAGGGCAGCCAACCAATCACTTGCACATTCACAATGGCATATTAGAGTCAATCATTTCTCTACACTTGCATGCTTTTGGTCAGTGAGAACCCATGGCAAGAGTGGAGGACTCAGAGAAGTGTTGTTACCTAAAGGGGCGTGGTCATGGGTGGTGCTTAACAAAGGGTAAATTGAGTCTCAAGTCTTTAATATTGTAAGAAACCTGACCTGACTTCTGACAAAACTTTTAATTGACAACTGCCACTGCCGCCCGTACCAGAAGTGCTCCTTAAGCACCACAAGGGACCGGAGCGTATAACCGGCTCAATCCATTTCATCCCAATGACTCTGGAGCCTCTGGATTACCATAGTGAAGCACACCACAGCCATTTCTCTAACCAGTCTTTGAAGTCACATTCATCTACATCTACTTAAAGATTCATAGCTGCCTTGAATGGGGTAGAACGAGATTATAAGGGCCATTTTCTCAAACAAATTATGTTGTTGTTATAAGAGAGGGAGAAAAGTAATGTGATTTCAATTGATTGACAATATCGGCATCGTCAAAAGCTGCACACTGGTCCTCAGTCATATTCATTCCGCCCACCTATTTGCTTTTTCTCTTCAGAGTGTGGTATTTTATTTCAAGATGTTTTGACTCGAAATAATATATTTTTCTGAGTTCACCTTTTTGGTGTATGCACTTATTCTGCTTGACTGGTATTTTACATTTGCAGAGGAGGAACTACTGTAGCAGAATGACAATCACCAAGTAACAAGATCTCTTCACATAACTTTAGATGAACGTAGATGAGAGTGAAAATGTATTTTAAAATGTACTTTCAATAGCTTATATGCATGTATGCATGTATGTATGTATGTATGTATGTATGTAGTCTGTTGTAAAGAAAAAACCCTCCAATATTGTACTTAGACATTGGTAAGTTTTTGAAGAATATTTTTGATCTAGGTATAGACTAATGTTAAGTAGCCTATAGTTGTTAGTCAGGATTACCAGTTGATGTTGTTTCAAAAATGTCTGAGTACTGTAACAGAACTATACACAAATCAATGATTCACCTAAGGCTGTACTGAGGCCATATCACCCAGAATACAGCATATATCAATATTTACATAAATGTATGTCTTCCTTTTTTTATTTATAAATCACACTTTGCTGAACTGTACTTATTTGATATTATTTTTAAGGAATTTTGTGTCGTATTTTAGAAAATACATAAATAATACATTTAAAAAATAAAATAAATATACATTTTTAAATGTAGATTTAAAAATGCAAAGTAGTGCTTTCAAAAACAGTTAAATATTAGGTATGTTTTCAATAGATTTTGCATCAACTCTGCTCTTTGCTACCTCCTTGTCTTCCTCTACAACAGATGCACCCTTGACTCCAGTCTGCCTAGTCCTATGATTAATAACATAATCAGGCTACTAGTTGAACCACAGCCTTTTCACATTACATCCTGTCCAGTCCTGCATTCTGTATATTCATTTCTGCGTGTTCATATGCATTAAATATTAGTTTTTATGTTGTCCTGCTTTTGAGGTAAACACCACTGTCAGGGTGTTTACAAGTAAGCCACAGAGCAGTTCATCTGTAACATCTCATTTAAAACATGTCTGCCGAGGTCCGAGAAGAGCCATGGATCTCCCTTCACTTCTTTCAAATGTCAAGAAACTTAATGGTCACATCCTACCAGAGGCTGCCCTTCTCTCACCGCCTCAGCAGTCACTATAGTGGCTCATAGCCCTGACTGCAAATGAAGCACAGGATGTTTGGGTGAGCGAGCACATAAAAAGGAAGGGGACAGGCATTTGTAACATGTTATATACCTAACTGCACACACGCATGCATGGGAGTACATTATGTTAGCAGTTCAGTGGGCTCCTGGTGAGGGAAGTGTGGTGAGACAAGCCAGAAGCTGCTAATGGCACAGAGTGAGTAACACAGTGAGGGTGAGAAACAGACAGTTGGATTGAAAAAGCGTCCAAAACTGAGGAGGTAAAAAAACATGCAACTGGATGGAATATATTGGAGTTAGTGTTGACTACAGTGTCTTTTCTGGAGGTAGTCAATTATATGTGTGCCTGGAATGTTGCTACCACAGCATGTGACATTGTACTCATTTGTATGTTGAAAGATTGTCATTGACATGTGCTCCATGAAAAAAATAAATGATTTGGTCCTAGGAGCTAGGCCAGCTGCAACAAAATAGTTACCAGGACAGGACAGTAGACGATCTATAGCAGTTTTTCAACCTTCACCGCCCACCAAAAATATTAAGCACGGTGTTTTGCATAATACAGTATTTACAATGACACATTCTTAACTCACCTACAGAAAGGGAAGTATATTCAGTAACCATACTCTAGTCCCATGGCAAATACACTTCACTTCAAATTTAAGGCACACCTGACAATTACTCAACTCCAAATCTGGCACAATCCAAACATCTTCTGATCTACTTCCACACATCTGGCTCAATTTCACAGCCATTCTACTTCCTCAACTGCTCAGCCAATCATTATTCAGCTGTCTAAAGGTGCTATATCTTTCATTATTTACTGAAGATGCATAGTTGTAGCCACTCATGAAAACAATGTTACAAAACTGAGGCCTTTGCATTTATATGCTGCTGTATCTGTTGAAACATAAAGGTAGCAAGAGAATGTAAATCAAGGCAATGTTTTCACAAAGAGAATTGAGGACAAGATACAAGCTCTGTAAGACTTGACCCAACAGAATAGAGACTGAATCTAAATTAGCCATCCTCTGTGTGAGACCCTGTAAGGGGAATAATGTGGTCAGTATTCGAACAAGCAAAAGGAGGGTTCAACCTGAATACTAAAAACCACAAGTTATGGCCCTGTGTAATGAGTGCAACTATGTTTTCTTAATGACACGGGCAAAAGCCAAGGAGCTGTGTGACTTTTATCAACTTCTGTATATTGGCAGGAAAAGGTGTGAAAAAAAACCCAAACATATTTCACAGGCATTGCATGCAGAAATTGGCACAATTTCATAATGTACAAACAATAAAATAGCCTATACTACAAAATACAAATACCCTGCATTGCTGCAAGCATTTTAGTTCAGTTTTACAACAATGTAATTCTGTATTAATCTTAATTCTATTTATTTTAGCATGAAAGCATAGCCAAAATGTACATATCATTTACAGTGGTAACTTCTGCAATAGTAATAGATATAATGTTGATCCCAGCCAACCAAAGGATTATTATTTTGTTGTTGTATAGTGCCAGTCTCTAGGACATCTGTTTCAATTAAATTATTTCAGATAAACCAGTCATCTAGAGAGAAAGTCTATTATTTATCTCTAGATTAGCTCTAAATGACATATGACTTATGGTATGAAAAAAGAAGCAAAAACGTAAAGGCCCAACATTGATCTCAAATCTTCTGCACATGAGGGTGTGTATAGAATTCTAGTTTTTTGCACTGAAGGAAGAAAAGAAAGTTTGCATGTTTGCACCCCATTCTTCAGGCATCTTTGTGTATAATGATCTCCCAACTCGGGTGAAATTGTAGCAGCGCTAGCAATAAAATAGTAATTAAGGAGCTATGTCAGATGGCAGGCTAATTGTGAAATGATGATAATTACATGTCTTTGTTATGCCACCGAGCTGCGGGTCACAACACAAAGACAGAGAAGAAAAATCCACTGGACAGTGAGCATGAGCTAGCCTGCACATAATTAAGCAAGAGAGTGAATTTAGCGGATGGAGATAATTGTTATTACCAACTGATTACGTTTTTTTTCTCTGGCCCAGAGGCTCCAAACGAGGGTCCAACTATCTCTGGCACCTGCCCACAGACAGACCTAGCAAGTCACAAACACGAGAGCAGAGTTTGCCAGAATTAAACACGAATGAAGTCAATGCCGGGGCTATGGTGGCACAGCACTGCAGTCACTGATTGGCTCATTTCCATTTCAATTACACAGCCCAGTGACATTGCTTGTGCGTACATTCGGACACACATAGCACTCAAGTTCGGAAAAGAGAGAGAGAGACACTGTACCCACTGAACTCCCATCAGCCACTCCTGCGAGCCGTGCACCGCTGGCTGCAGAATGAAAGCAAGGAGGACGGGGATAGATAGCTAACCTGAGCAAAAGAGAAAGACACAGAGAGGTGCATGGTGGAATAACAGCAATGTGAATCGTCTAATCAGTTGAATAAGTTAATAGATAAAGAAACTTTCCCATGTTCAATCATGGCAGAGTTTCAGGAAATACCATATATCTCTAAATAAGGTGTGCCCTGTTAGAAACTGCACACAGTGATACTTTGCTATAGACAACACTAGAGTAATAAATAGTGTTGTCAATAACAGAAACTGGCAACACACCCACAGTAAGAGAGAAGTCAAAGTTGGAAAAAGGTTAGTGTGCATGTTTACCCCAACCTCCAAACTCTTTTATACTATGATTACACATACAATAGTTTGCATGTTCACTATGAATATACATAGCTATGCAGACTTCTTAATTCAATTTTTAGTGGTATAGCCCTATATCACAAAAAAGATGCCTCAGAGGGCTTCACAGAAACAAAGAGACTTAACTCTTCTTTCATGAGGCATTCAAATAAATTAAGGCTATTATTTAGTTTTCATTGTACACATTATTAACAATTTAAAAATGCACAGGGACACGCGTAAGAAACGCCAAGGAACAGACCTTCATGTTCCTGAGCTGTAAAGACTTGGACATCCAATGTCGCAACTGCGGCTCTTGCCCAACGCTGACAGCTGAAGGCAGTACAGTTCTCTTCTACCTGAGAACTCAAATGTAATCTCACTCTTATTCTCTGTGCTCTCTTTGGCGTCTCATTTTTGATTTATCTGCCTGGGAGACTTTCTCACACAGTCATGACCCCAAATCAGAACTATTTACATTATTTCGCCCCTCGCTGCTAAAACGCATACATCTGATATGTCTTCAATTCAATATCCTCAGGCAATGTTCCGTTTGGCTGATAAATTAAATCACAAGAAAGTAGAATGCGCTGGGACCTTTAAAAGTCAAATCCAGTTTTGTTTTCAGGAGTTTTTCCAAGCCGTTAGTCAGTGTTTCATGTAAGTAGAGAAGTCAAACAATACAGGCTTTAAAATACACGTATACATGATAGTAGTCCTACAACAGTATAATTATTTTTTTTACATATACACATATAATGCCTGGTTAAAACTGGGTAATGCATACCATAGGTTATTGGTGCATGTATTCACTGTAGTAAAGATGAAAAGCTACTCAAGTAAAAGTACTGTTCATTCTTGGCATGTTCGGATTCAGTTCAAACCAATTGTCATTTAACACACCTTCTCTATGTACATATGTGTTGTATGATTAGTGTGTTTGGAGGTGGTTGTAAAGGTTTAATTCTTTATTAAGATCCCCATGAGCTACTGTAAAACTATAAGCTATTCTCCCAGGGTCTCCACAGTTACCATCTTTAGTATTCATTACATTACATTATTTTTTACATACATATACATACACACACTAATCATTCACACCCACACACCCCGACACACAAACATAAACATTACACATAGAGTACAATAGAGTTTACAAAACCCCAAACATCATCCCCAAAAACACATGCTGATATATTGTAGGTGAAGTGGCTGTAGATTTTTACTGTAGGGGTAAATGCTTTTTATATCATATCACAAAGTGCTTATATCTTTAAATACTCCAAACCAAAAACAAATTCTCTTTTAATTTGTGGTTTATATAAAAAAAAAATATTTGTTGCTAATAGCCTAACAAACAAACAAATCAATAAAAGTCTAGCTCAATGGTTTAACAGAATTATGGTCAAATTCTAAACCAAGCTGAGTATGCAGTATTCCAATTTTATTTTTTTACAGAGGAGGGCCATTCACTGAGGTGACCACCTTCACTTCACCAAAAGTCCAGTTCAGTTGTATGTGATTATTGGCCACATATGTTCTGGCAGGTTTTTTGTGTCCGTCTATTATATAACCACACAGAAAAGTGGAAAGAGATCTTTCTTTTAGCTGGGTGGTAGAATTACATGCATTAAAATGCAGTTTGGGCCAATTGAGAGGTAAGCCTAAGGGCCACGGAAAATTACCCCTGATATTTTTGTGTGCAACTTGTTGAGTGCTTGTGAATGCTTGTGTATCCCAAATTTAAAAAAAGAAAATCTGTTTAGAGTAGGTGAACTTTGCCTGAACTTTTGATGGAGTGAGTGAACAAAAAAGGACTTTTCAACACATCTGCACATTACTCGCGCTTCTGTCAATCGGTCGTGCAGTTGTCTAATTACACATGATTGGTTTAGCTCCACAACATGAAAGGCGGGAGCACGAAAACAAATGATAGAAGAAGTGAAAGACAGACGGTGGCAAAAGGAGAGAAACCACCCGTCACACAAAAGCTCTGCTCTCACCTCATTACCAGAGAGGAGGAAGGGTTAGCAACAGATAACGCCGGACAATTTTTCCACTCCACAATCATCTTGACTGTAGAATGTAATCCGTAGCAGCAAGGTTTCTTTTTTGAGAGCCACTGATGGAAAACATTTCTCTTTTTGTCTAGGCGAAAGGCAAGTAATGACAATACCACCTTGCGAGCGGCTCGTATTACGGCTCCATAATACATGACGGCCTATTGCTCTAGCAGTCACGTATTGTGCAGCAGCAGCAGGCCAGATTTTATGCATTTTGAAAAGAATGACATGTCAACATATGGCTGGAAATGCTATTGAAAAGTAGTAGACATTGGAATACGTTTTTTGGAACATTTTACATCTAATATGACTCTTTAAGGAAATGAATGAATGAATATTTATAGCTTTTATTAAACCCAGCGTCCCCAGGCATCTAACATTATACCAAAGGTGAAGATATATCATTCACTTAACATCTGGGATTGAAAATACTGGATCTTATTGCAGGTATATGCATAAGGTTTTGCAGTGTATGCAGATGTCCAAGTCTGTACAAAAGTACTTTTACTTACTGCAGTCAAATGTAAACCTGAACTAGAAGGTTTGGTCTATTGACTTCTATGCAATACTGTATGTGCAAGCCCATAATTCTACTTTAACTTTAAGTGCTTCCCATACACACCATTTTATTACATACATAAAAACAGATCATAAACTATTAAAATGAAGCCATTCCAGACATTCCAGTTTGTCTTTACAGTATCATATAGTACAATGCATTTCTCTTTCAACCCCAATAAAGAGTGCACTAGCAGCATATATACAAAGCCCAAACTAATACAGACACTGAAGTGCAAGATATATGTTGTAATGATTTTGAGCCTGTAAAAACCCCACCGTGCTATGACTTAGGAGCTTTTGAAATGTGAGCAAGATGATACTGGGCGAAGATGAGGTACGAGCCTTGAAATACTCGTGTTGAGATGAAGGCACAGCAGAAGGAATAGAGGGGGCTATGAAGTCAGAGGAAGAGCTTGTGAGAGTGTTGCTTGTTATACGAGTTGACAGGCGCATTCCTTCCTTGGCTAACTGGCTGATAGGCTTACATCTCTCCCAAGGGTGTCCCAGGCAGAAGACACGGACGCATCAGGCCTATTGAGTATCAAACACCCAGGGAGGTCTAAAGGTGTGACAGTGAATGTAGATATGTTTTTGAAAAAGATCAGATTTACAGTGAATGTGATGGTGAGAGATTTTAAGTATAGGTCATAGTGTGTTTTACCGTGTCCATCTGCTGCTTTATGGACGGTGGACTGGAGGCACTGAGCAGGTGGTCTGGTTTGGGTGATATACTGGCTGTCAGCAGAGAGGGGCACCAGAATGCACAAATATGTAATCTCTCCAACGGCCATATTCAAGCACATTTTTTGCATGATATTGATTCTTGAGGAAGGGTTGTATATCCTACTCATGCATGGCTAGGTTTGGTCTGGTCAGTATGGTTTTCCCCATAAACTTAAAACATCCTTAACATCCCTCCAGCTACGCCTTATGGGTGATTGGCAAAAAAATATTGTTTATACAGTTAAATGCATCACATTGACTATAGAATTTCAATATTGTATGCACGCCACAAATTTGCCAGTCTTGGAAAGGTAGATATCTAAATACATAGAACCTAGTGCAAAGATTGACACCAACTGAAGTTTGAGACCTTACAGAAAACATTCATTTGATTTTGCAATTATTACCCAGCCACTATCATTATGTCTAAATGTAGAGCCGAAAGTCTTGTCATTCCAGATCTAGTAGTAGTATAACTTATCGAGAGCCTGCTTTGACTTGCCTTTTTATTGTGTTTTGTATAAACAGCTGGCTGACAGAGAAGACATATTGTATTGTTCAACTGAACAACTCCAAAGTACCTCAATTCTCAGTTCATTCTCTTCCCTCCACAAGCCTACAGTGTGATCCTATGATATCCATTTCTGCCATTTATGTCTGTCAGCCTGCTCATTTCGCCCCGGGGAGACACTGAATTAAGATCCGCGACAGACGAGTTCTTGTTCTGCTCTGGGTGCCTCTATGTTAGGCTCCACTGACTGTTTGATGTAGTCTGTATCAGCATGCTGCAAAACAAAGACACAGAAATCACAGACCGTTGCTTCCTGTGAGCTCATCCACTCTGCCAAACAACCATCTTTATTGGCACATAACACTGATCTGTGTTGGCTATATGCGACCCAATGAGTGTGCGTATAGTTCCCTGGTGTGTAAAAGGGTTTCTTTATGTCTTCTCCTCATCACCATGGGATTCAAGGGAAAAATGACACGGCCCCCCAACATCCTGTCAAAGCCCTGGGCCATTCTCTTGAATTATGGCTGCCCCAAACTCACTTCCATCTCTGTTTACCAGGGCACAAGTGGCTTAGATGTGAAGCTGCTTTATGCACCGTCACACATGTGCAGTTAGTGTCAATTAATACATCAGTGGAGGGAGAGCGGTGTTAGGCAGGTATGTTTTACAAGGTATCTGGCCGACGAGAAAGAAGAAAATATGACAAAGGTGTAAACTCACAAGGCAGGAGAAAACGTGTTTTCAGTGCTGGCTCCTTTTATAGGCAAAATAAACAGCTAAGGGTTACACACGTTAGATGCCCCCTAAAGGCTCATTTATACTCCACGTACAAAACGCAGACGGATACGCGTGGAGCCTTCTATCTGTCCTCTGTGTTGATTCTGTCTGCACTTAGGTCCGTCTCTAGAGAGCTTGTGGATGCGTACCAACGGAGCAGTACATGCTTTGGCCTGAGTGAGCGATTTTCAATGGCCGAATCATAGGGCACAGACTAAAGTTTTAAAGGAGTCACAGGCTGTAGGTCTCTGTTTATCAAAGAACACACAAACCACCGCTGTTTTGTCTGATTCTGGGTCTTTCTCTGAAAATGTAGTTAAAAAAAGGCATGTTTGTTGTTGTATAGAATGCACAGATATACTGTATTTGCGTATGAAATGGCTGTATAAATGATCCTTTAATGTTTTCATTGTCATAAGACATTGAACTGGGATTGCATACATACTATAATTGTATTATACTTTAATTAATGTGCTTCTTGCTACCTAAAATTACTTTTATAACATTTGTACACAACTTACTTGCGTGCTTAGCTTTCAAAAGTCTGCTGTTGATAGATTTCAGTTTTGTTGCTGAAGGTTTACCATAGAAACAACATAAAAGATTGACATAACATTCACATTTCAATTAACATGAGTGCATTACTTTTGTGTTCAAAAGCTGAAAATAGAACTGATAGTGTTTTTCAAGGAAAATACGAAAAGATTACCGCAAAAACTCTGTGCCAGGAATAAGAGTTATATCAAGCCATTCTTGAACAGTTGTTGAATATCTAAATTTAGTTCAATTGTATATTGAAGTCGTAACCCATTTCCCTTTTTGACAACCCCCCCCCCAAAAAAACAAGACAAACAGAGCCAATTTAGGTGTGCACAGTGCATTAGGGAAAGAGCTTTGTAGAGCTGGAACATTGATGAGGAGATCAATGGAGGAGTATTTTATAAAAGCTTGTGAAAAAGGTGTGCAGACTAAGTGAGCGTGGCTTGTAGTAGAGGCATGAGCGCTACAGAGTGGGAGGAGAAAGTATTGTGCAGAGGTTTGAAAACCGTGAAAGATAAGAGTGGGCATCAAGAGAAAGAGCAAACACGTGGGTAGTAACATACTACAGGAGAAACCAAAATGAATAATAAAATAATGGTGTACAAACATAACCTGGGCTGTTTTGTTTGATGCTAGCAGGAGTTTTCACCACAGATCATTAAGATATCGCAAGCACACCGTAGACACAGGCTATTACCCAGTACTGTAAAGGTTCACGCATGGTCAAGCACACTGACCTTCAAGCCAGGTTGCCATGGTGCTGTTTGAGGAGGTTGGCTGTGGTCACTGATCCTTTTCACAAGCCACTGACAGAAGGCTACAGCAGTGGTGTGATATTATAGTGGTTAGCACCCTGTTGGAGGTACAAAGTCAGACATGGCTATACAGAGGAAGGGTGTCAATGCAAACCTGGACTAGAGGCTAACAACCTGTTGGTATTGCATGAAAATGACACAACTGAAGGCCAAAGCATGTGAATGGTTCACGTTTGCATACAATGGTGTTTGTAGAATATTTTAGTTTGATTTGTGCATTAATACGTTAATGGAGCTCACAGCTTTAGAAATACATTTGCTTGTCATTCTCTCTGGACAACATACCAACAGATTTTTATTTGGAAACACAACACAAATGTTCTGAAGACTCTATATCCTGTAAGTCCTAGAAAAGCCTATTCACTGGATTCATATTGACGTAGGTTAAATAAAGCTGCATTATTACATTAGGAGCATGCATTTGTACATTACTAATATAACTATCCAGATAAAAAAAATCAGATAGGTCCAAGGCCTTTCTGTTGTTTATCTGCCCAATTACTTTTTCTTTCTCTAGTACGGCATACAGTACAATAGAGGTCTGAACATGAGAATCATGGTTCCCGATAAAATCTCTTGCTGTATGTTTTATTAGTCTTTAGGACCACAGCCCATTGAGCTGAATCTATGACGAAGCTCACTGGCATTTCCCCATAGAAACATTTGCTCAAGGCAGTTGGCACCAAAACAGTTTTTCTCCTGCACTTAAAAAGAATATGACTTTTAATAATTTGTTAACATAATGAGATTACACATCTGCCACTTATTTAGTGATAATTACTGTCTTTGGGCAATAATAGTGAGCAGCTTACATTAGAGTTGACCTTTCTTTAATCTCAACAGAACCAGATTTATTTTCAAAAGCTTCAAATGAATCTGTTCAGTAGCAGTGAACAAATGCTGAAAAATTATATAGTTGGTGAGCTATTGCTGCCACAAGAAAGAAAATATTGTTAATATGTATTTAAAGCGTCCCTTGTTGGGTTATTGTAACCTTCTCTTTAAAATAGACACTGTTAATGTCTCTTGGCTCCATGTCTTTCCTGCCAGGCACATAAAACATATTGTCCCACTGCTGACTAAAACACAAATCGGCCAATTTATATCAAGCAAATGATCTTAAACTCATTTACTTCCTTAAGTAGATCTTATAAATAGCTAATAAAGACTTTCATGTTAACAGTGGCCCCTTATCACAATTGACAATTGCATTACCGAGGAACCAAAGTCTGTCTTCTCAGCACTCAGATAACTTCTAAATTCAATCACAAACTTTTTGGACCAATCAGAAGTCAGCGTGCCCCTGGTTGTGGCTGTATTATTGGAGTGTGGGGAGATGTGCTCGGTGAAGTAGCAGCAGAGGAAAAGGTAATTTCCAGAGCATCTGCTGATTGTAAACGCCAGAGTGTTTTAAAAGCAGATGGTTATGAAGAGATGATGGAGGCCCTTTATAACCGCACTCTGCACAGGACCACACTGGTGTAGTTTCCCAAATATGGGGAAGTCTGTTTGCACCATGTAAAAAAACGAGTTTAACACAGTGCAGCCACATCAACATATGAGGTCGTATAGTGTATAGCTTAATAAACTAATCTGTAGCATTTTGTTCAGACAGTTTCCAACATAGAATTGAATTATATGCCACCAAACACATTCATGGATTAGCAACATGCAGAAGTGGGTAGTACTCGGTTACATTTACTTGAGTAACATTATTTTGAAGTACCGGTACTCTTACTTGAGTAAAATTATTGGCTACTACCCACCTCTGGCAATATGGGTGAAGTGTCTTGCCCAAAAACACAATTGAACTGCTTTGTGAGGCAACCCAGTCTACCTCCAGAGCCACTGCACCTGCTAAGACCTGGGTCATCAGCACTAAACAACACATTGTTCTTTGTATTGTAGGCCAGTAAAAAGTATGCCGTTGTAATATACTTAATAAATAAATTTTCTTTCACATTTACAAGTTCATTAAAAGCTACACTTGGACAACAATGCCCATACTCCAGTGTTCAGTGTCTAGTGGTATGTGTGTCGGATGGAGATATATGGAGGTGGTGGAGAGGACAAAGCAGTAGCTGTAACTCCAGAGGGCTCAGGGTGTTTTTGTCTGTAGGGGGCTGACACATGGGCCTCTGAGCTAATTCCTCATGCCTGTTAGCTATACACTGTAGCTTTCACACCCCATCCACATGTGTGTGACTGTGTGTTCACTACATAACTGTTTTTGTACGAGTAGTGTGGGTGCGTCTGGTATGAACAAAGCATTTTCAGGGTCAGCCTCCTATGGAGAAGCTGTCAAGGTCTCAGGCGGGGGGCTAAGTGCTGTGTCCTATTGTGAGTTATACGGGCTAGCAAAGGTCATTATCTAATATACACATTAGCATGAACGCAATCACGTAGCCGCACACAAATCTAAATGCATACATAGAAGTGACACATGCAGACCGCCATACCTCAAAAGTTAAGAGTCTACAGTTCAGGGCCGGATTGCACTTATCCTTGTATTGGTCTCATTATAAATTGCTTGCATTAGGAAGGCCTTGGTATTTATTGCAGACAGACCTTGTTAGATGGAAACGTACAGCACAGATTTTTTGGTATGTTTGGCAGATCTCCAAAAGGATTTAAAAAGCATAGGAGATTTAAACGCAAGTGTTCTTCAGATAATAAAATGGCAATGTTAATCAGGGCTTTTTTGAACCATATATCTATATATTAAAAGCACAGATGTATTTTATATTCCACTTGGGTTTGACTCTGTGAGGAATTTTAATGACATAAATAACCTTTATGGTTTTACTTCTTCTATACATAAGCCTGCATCTGAGGAATTCGCACTTACATTGAACTACCGCCATTTATTGTATGAGAACATTCAAACATTCTGTATTTGTGGTCCAACAAATTGCTGTATCTTCATGCTTTATGTTTGAAAAAAAAAGAGGAAAAGATGGTGATGTTACTGTTATAATCATTATTTATGTACATGTAATCATTTACCATAAAATGCTGTCATGACATGTCATCAGCAATCCGCATCATTGAAATATGGGCACAGTCTTATTATTTATTATAGAAATATTTTACAAAATATTTTAACATTTGGGAGATGTAAAAATATATTTTGTAAGCAGCAGTGAACATTAATTCTTATGTTTTTGTAATGAAACGCCTTTATACCTTTTTAAAATAGTAAAAATCACATTTGAAAATTCACATTAAAGAAACAAAACCCCAAACCACACTGCAACATTACAAATCCCTTCCCATTAGCACTGCTCTGATAATAGAAGGCCCAAACCAGTGATACATCCTAACTAATTGGCCTGGTTGAGCCTTCTCTGGGGACGCAGAAAGAGGTTTTTGGCACTGGTACAGGGTCTTTAGGTCATGTCTTGGTGGGCACAAGCTCCATTCTGTTCACACTCCCAACTGTGAGTTCATGAACTTTTGAACTTGCCTCACCAAGCAGGAAATTGAAACAATAAACTTGAAGAAAGAAAATGAAAATTCAACACAGAGAGGCAGGCATTTGTTATACTAGCAAATGATGTGAGTTTATTTATGCACACTCGATCAGGAATGGGCAAACAGAGCAAGCCTTCCACAGTATGTGCCCTCTGAAGGCACAAAGTGGGGAGTTACCGAGGCAAGTGGTGACACGTTACGGACAGGTTTTGCCGAGGTTTACCGACATGTGTGGTCTAAAGTTAGCGCCTATACGTCCCCCCGAAGTACGACGCAGCTGTCTCCTTCTCATCGCCCCAAATGAACTAGCTGTCAGAGCCACAGACAGGCCCAGGGAGAAACAGACCACATGTAATGGGATTATCGGGATACAAAGATTACAAGTACATTTGAGGCATTGTGAAATAAATAGAAGTAAAAAGTTTACATGCAAGCAACAAATAAAATAATATATGTAATTCATTCACCAACAGTAATGGGTCATGACTAGATCCTCACAAATTGGCCTACAAGGTGTATATCGGAGAAACACTTCCATACGTCTGCCTTAAATGTTATGGGACCAATGGGCACTTTAATCAGACATTGTGCGATTTCTAATGGTTTGTTTATTGCTAATGAGCAATTAGGAGGCCCTGTTCCCAAACCATGACAAACATGGGAAGGGTTTATTTGACTTGTTTGTTTTGTCTGGATGTTTGTGAAGAATGTTTTTGCCAAATTGTGATAATTTACCTAAAACTACATTCTTCTTTCAGTCTATAGGGAGTGCTATAGAGCAAACTGCCATCATATTGGTCAGATTTGTTCAGGGCCGGGGGGTAATTAGGTGCTTTAGGTTTGATCCTAATCGGGCAAAGTATGTGTAAGTTAGAGGCTGTCAAAACTACCCGACTTCCCAATTTCAATCCAAAATGGCAGAAATCCTGTTTGTTGTAGGCTGGGGTCATAATAATATTTTATGTTGGGTACAATCTGGAGAATCACTGTACCAAGTTTCATTGCTCTCTGCCAAAGTAAGTGTGCCCAGGGTCCCATAGGGGTCAAAAACATGGGGGTGCTATTCCGGCATTCTTTATTTGACCTCTGTAATTTGCCTTTGTACATTAAATATACACTAGCCCAGATCACTGTGCCAAAATTCATGCAATTTTGTTTATGTTCAGCACAATTAATAGCCCAATTAAAGTGCTTCAGGGCATTAACTAGTTAATTAACTCAATCCAGTTCAGCGTCTTCATGTAACTGACTAGAAAAGTTGAAAAGATCTGGTAAAGATTTTTTGAGTTATTGCGTTCCCAGCTTAAGGTAACTTATTAATGAATTAATTAATATTCATCGTAGAAGTACCAAAATCCAGTTCTGCGTCTTTATGATATGTACCTGTGTGTAAAATTGTTAACTGATCTGGCAATTCGTTTTATATAAGTATATAAGTAATTAGTTTTTGTACTGAAATATGTTTTCAAAGAGCACTTCTGCAGCATACTTGTGTGGGTTTTGTGAGAGCTCATAAAACTGGATTACAATCAATCTGGAACATTAAAAAAAGCCTCTCATTATGACTTAACAACTAAAAGCAGGACCATATGTTACTCTGGCATATACAGAGCATTATTACTATCATCTTTTTTATTATAGTTTGTGCCTAATTTGATTGTGTGTATTAGGATTGAGCCTTCTGGAATGAGAACACCATCATGTATGTAATCTATGTGCACTTAAATACAATTATCAGTCTGTCTAATGCTATGTGGGTATGTCTCTGTGCCTGTTCCACCTGCTGCTCTTTCTCCACACTCTGATGGTGTTGTGTCGAAAGCCTAAAGCGTCTGGTATTGATGTCCCCATGGCTCCACAGCGGGGGCCCCTTCATCACGCACATTCACAGATGCTTGGATGAAATGTCCCAGTTGAAGGTTTTGCATTTGTGTGTGTGTTGGAGGAGAGGGTCCATATTGTGTTAACAGGCGGCGTGGATATGGCAGAAATGTCCCACAGGTGTTGCAGATCAATTGGAACACAAATCATTTTGGAAGCTGCTCCTGAACACGTTCTCACCCCGAGGCGTAATATATGACAAAAGGTCAATGCTTGCATGTCGTCTGCTGACATAGACGGCGTTGTTCAGTGCATTTTGTTGACACCCTCATTCTTAATTTGTAAGATGAGAACTAAGGACTTTAGAGACTATAGTGTTATTTAGACAGCTTTCTTCTAAGATAAACAATATCTACAATTTGATTTATTCAATAGGCCTTAGGTGGGGTACACCCTGGACAGTGACCAGTTAGTTGCAGGAGTCACATGGAAATATTCACTGTTGTATTCAATTAGCCATTTAGATTTCTCTATATGTGCATGTCTTGTGAGAAAGCTAATCAACACCGAATTAGATAATACTCAATACATCCCAAAAAAGAAGGCAAAATGAGGCTGTAAAAAATATATGCTTCCACTCAGTTTTCATTTGTTGAAAGGGCATTGTCAACATCAGTGAAGATTAATGTGCCATTATTTATCCACAGTCTTTGGAGGTAAAAAGTAGATACTAGCCTCACCTGTGTGTGCAACACATTCTCCATTATTAACAAAACCCACTTGATCCCCATCTTGTTTCTTCATCAATGAAAAACAAGCAACACACCAGATAACGGACATGAATACTGCTGACCTTGTATTTGCATTACAGGCAAAAGAAACATTAGGCCCCGGCATCACAGAGGGGAGCGGGAGACGAATCAAGATGTGGAACCCGAAATGGTGTGATATGATCCAACGTAAATACAATGAAGTTTTCATTTTCTGAGGCATGAAAGGCAGAGAAAGTCATAAAGCAGCCACACAAAGGAAGAAAGGGAAAGAGACATTATCAAAGTGCCGAATGGAAATCATATGGCGCTATCTAATTGACCATCTCTGCAGTTCAGCACATCAGCATGCAGTACGAGGTGAGCACAGAGGGTTGTGAAATATCAGTTACCCAGACAGGCTCCATGCTGCTCGGCTTAAACAGGCTCCGGTGAATCACTAAGACATATAGTAATAGGTGTCTGTCAAATTTTACAAAGTAGTAACATCTTATTTAAGTCTGACATACCCTTTAAAGATATAATGCAATTACAGTAGTTGAATAAAAGTATCTCAATAGCAAAAATATATATATAGAATTAAACTGGGGATGTCATAGTTCAAGAGTAAATTTTATGTCTTGTTTTATAATATCTAAAGATTACACCAAAATTGATCATTTGTTTATTTGCTGACTCCTTGTAGCTGGAGTTGGCATCTTTGGGATAAACCTTGCAAGGGTAGAAAATACTAGAATGTGAAAGTGTTCTGGATCTACACTGACTGCCCAAATCGCTCAATGACTAGAACTAATCAACAAAAATATCACATATTCATTGTTGCTATTCATTGTTGGCGTGAATACCTTGTCGGTCAGAGGAGAATGGTCAGACTGGTTCAAGATGAGAGATAACAAAACACAAACATATCTGCTAAGGTATTTTATTGTTTAGCCATTATGTCCACACAGAGCCGGTTTTTAAACCGGTTCCCAGAGTGGAAAGATCGGTGTTTCCGAGTAATACGCCTCTTTTCTGAAACAATATCGCTGAAACCCCTCCTCGCTCATATAACCCACTGCACTCTGGCAATAACAACAAACATGGTGCTGCCCAGTGTTTCCGCAGAAGTGTCAAGGCGCCACCAACGGGCCCGGCATACACACTACACTACTACAGTGTTTCAGTGGTGCTCCGTGAACCCGTGTGGACACAGGCGATACTGCCTTCACAAGAGATGTTTTTGAAAGGATACCATTTTTGTCTCTGTGTCATTACAACCAAGGTATGTGCCGTATTTTCCGCACTATAAGGCGCATTTAAAAGCCTTTAATTTTCTCAAAAACCAACAGTGCGCCTTATAATCCGGAGCGCCTTATATATGGATTAATTCTGGTTGTGCTTACTGACCTCCAAGCGATTTTGTGTTACACGGTGCTCAAGGTGCTCAGTCAAAATGTTTTGGTATGACTTTGGTAAACTACAAAGCTCCGGGAGTCAGGAGCGTCGCGGAGTAATACATACCGGTACTATGCTTCACCGTAATATTAGTAGTGTATTATTAATAGTGTTTATATATGACCCCAAAATGGCCATATAATT
>JAVQKC010126567.1:0-15924 GCA_036025475.1 Philypnodon macrostomus
CCCAAACAGTTTTGTTCTATTTGTTTGTGTTTCCTCTCAGTCTTGTAAAATGTCTTGTCATTTTCATAATGTATAGTGTGAAATGTTCTAATAAAAATAAAGTAAAAAAAAAAAAAAAAAAAACTAATTTGGCAAATGAGTCATGTATCCTGATTCAAACACTGGTATGTGAACTCAACTAAAAGCTACTCCAAACAAGAGCTTACATGTGCATACTGTCAGACAGAGTTGTTTTGATTACATGTTTTCCACTGATGGCTGACTACATGACGTCTTACCATTTTAAAAACAAAAGCACTTACTGGATTGACCTGAGCTTACATACATTTACATATGTTCACTCTGAATGTAAAGTACACAGACAGTTTGAATGCCCCCTCTTACCCTTATACGACTGACTCTCTTCTTCCAGGACCTGACCCCAGAGTGGTAGATCTGGTTCAGGGCTTGGTAGGACAGCTGCAGGTCGATGCCTTCAGGGGTGATGGTAAACTGGAATGCCACAGCCTGGTGAGCCTCCGCCATGACTGTGGACAGCATAAACAATACACTATTACAATTTATTTTTAGTTTCCAAAACACCAAACAACTCAAAATACACAAATATACCAAAACCTGGAAATTGTATTTACATTTTCAATTACTTTTCCTGTTTTCCATGAAGCAGTTAAACACTAATAGCACTTCTCAAGCACAACCTTTGGTCTAAATAATCTCTCTTGATTAAGACAGGCATTTATATTAGAAGTGAAACAGTTTTTTTGTAGTGACAATATACCCTATAGCTATAGTGGTTGTTATATTTTAGGAACTAGCTTTTTATCATGAATCTACTTCTGCCTATTCTTATTAGTGATCTGTCACCGGTGGGTAGAGCCAATAGCCAAGTTACTTTGATCTAGAGGTAGGTGATATGGTAAAAATAGAAAATCACATTTTTTTTTTTTTTTTGTATATATATTTGTGTTTTGTATTGTTTGCTTATCTAGAAGACTACTGCTATCAGTGTCTTCATAAAACCATATTAAACATATATTCAATGTACATCCAAACCAATGCTCATCATAAAACAATATACAATTTTGGCATTGGTTTGGTAATAGTTTGTTACTTTTCATGGGTTGATATGACAGCAAGGCATGAACAATTTGTGAATCCATGCTTGGTGACTGAATGGGCCAGAGGAATGTTGTTGTCTCCTGGCTATGACAACAAACAGTGACATAAACCTGCTCAGAATATCAGCATGGAGTGTATGCTACAACCGACCTAGAACATGTCTCTTTTTATGGCAACTGAGTAAAGTAAATGATAAATGAGAGTAAATTATTTCTTCATTTAAAAGCTGCATAGGTCTATACAATACATTTACTAGGCAGCAATGCAGTCACTATGTAAACAGACTCACTTATCTTTGTGTGTGACCAAAAAAATCTAAGAACAAAATTAACGCACCAACAGATACTTGTGACACAGCCCACTTTAATGAACCAGAACAGTGTTTATATGTAAATCAGTTTGTGTTTGTGATCTACATAAAACAACTGAAGCTCACCACATGTGCAGCAGTTTAAAATAAGGCAGACAGCAGTGGGTAATGATATGGCAGCTATGCAGAGGGCATACATCTCGGAAAGTGGGTCGACATGTAATCCACTGGTGTGTGTTGTGTGTGTGTGTGTGTGTGTGTATATGCTGGGTCCTCTCTACTGCTCCTGCCACAGACATACACTGTCTGAGAGTGGGACAAACAATAAAGCGTCCAAATGGGCTGTGCTAAAGGAAGTACAGAAGCCATGGCTGTAAAGCTTGAAGCTTCAACTATAGCTAAGCTATTACAACCATTTCACTATTGCACCACACCCATAGATTTGCTATATACTATTGACATCACAGTACACAACTATAAATAAATGCGATTCAATTAGATTAATTCTTCAAGAAAATCCAATTTCAAGTTATTTTGACTGTTAAAATGAAGTCCTGTGGTCAGAAGGATGCTATCAGACAGGTTTTACCTGCTCCTGTCGCGTGCAGCAAATATAAGAGCGCGAGGACAGCGCACGCGCTAAGTAGCATCATTGTTTAACCTAAGTTTAGACGTAAGGGGAAAGATAAACACACGCCATCATGCAATGGAATACATACAAATGATCCTATCACGTAAATTCAAATGTTACATGTCTAAAAAAAATAGTAAAACCACGCTGGATGTTGTATGTAGCAAGTCCACAGGTTGCCATTTCACTTATAGCTACAGGTTTTTACTGCCTCTAAAAGTAAACTAGGTTATTTTTAATTCCTTTGTTTTTATACGTCAGATGAAGGTACGTAACTGAAGGATTTTAAATTATTCGCCTTTCTTTCCGGGAACCCGTTTTTTTCCCAAACGGAATTATATAGTGTGCGATAAGGTGACGTAAGAGAAACAACCCCGCTGTCAGAAAAGACACAAAACTCGTCTGTACGACATACATGACTGTTTAGCGACAGTAGTCTCCATGGCCCACTCAATACAGCCTAGTGTACTACTGCTAGTACACTGTGTAGTCCATTCATACTCCTGCACATCCCACCCGCGCAATCACACAAAGAAACATAAATAGGCTAGTGTTTCAACTTTAGCCAAAAAGAAGCAATATATTCCCAATAACAATGTTATAAAGTTTAAAACCTACCTAAATTGTACGGAAAGGAGTGTTTCGGGCGATACTTTTGTGCTGTGAGAGCCTGTCCCCTCCCTGTGCACTGAGCGGCGGCAGTGAAAGCAGCCACAGGCCTCTGCTGCGTTCGGGTTACCTCGGAACTCCGAGAAACGTTACACCCGAGTTGTAGAGTTCTAGTTGTTATTCCTACAAATGCAAATGCGAATAATAGTATTGCTGCAATATTTATATACTCGGCTCATGTTAGCTTCAATAGCTCACTAGCAGAATTAGCAACAAAAAAGCATTGCAGTACTTTTTGTAACTGCAGATGCTCACAGAGCCCACAATACCATGTTCACAGAGAGATTACACAGTAGTGGATGAATGATGGAAATGTAAGACAAGTTTCACAGTAACTTTTATAGTAGTTACAAGCTTCGATTGAATGTAACGTAGGGCGCTGCCATCTTGGATTTCTCCAACTCGGGTATCAGTAAAGCTTTCCGAGTTCCTGACACTGAATTCCGAGTTGTGTGCCCGTTCGATTTGAAAAAACCGGCTCGGAATTTCCGACCTCCAACGACAAAGCGAACGCAGCATCAGCCTCCACCGCAGAGAGCGAGGGAGAGGCGGCAGATGTCCCACTCGAACTCGAATACACGTTAACCGCTGTAAAGACAGAAATGTTCATGTACTGTGTACATGAGGCATTTCGTTATTACAAGTTAGAGTGTCCGAACTGTTCAATGTATATTATATATACATATATATTTATTTTAAGTATATAGGCTTCTATACATTAGCATAAGCATTACCGTACAAAGTGTGGCTACTACTGTGTCAAAGTGAGAACTCTCCGTTTTGTTCAGGTTTCATAACAGCAACAAATGACGGAGTTGTAATTGAGTAGGCGATATATCTTAATTGGCTAAACCGGATTCTATTTTATTTATAACAAAAATTGGACCCATTAAAAAATGGTAGCAGAAAATATACAGTTTAGAACCCACTACCAATGCCATTGCATAGAATTAGAAAAATGGGTAACACTTTAGAATAGCTCACCACTATTTAGCAGTAAAAATGAACAATAATTGAATGAATAAACACTTTATAGATACTTAATTTACACAGATGTTGCATAGATTTACACAAGGTTGTAACTTAGGAATTAAACATTAATAACAGTATTTATAAATTCAATAGTGTTTATTAATGTTGAAATAATGTTTTTTTCAAATGATCAATTAACTGGTTACTAATGCTTAACTAATACTTAGCTAATGCTTTACAAATGCTTTATAGTGTGCAGTTATTATAAAGTGTACACTACAAGTATACATCAATAGACAGCTAATTTATATTTCCATTGGTTTTTATTGGTCAGTATTTCTTACAGGCATGTATAATCATTGTCATAATAGTGCACTTTTCCTTTTTTGTAATTATACTACAGACATTACTCTTCGTCATCATTGTCATGACTTATTGTGTACGCTCTTGTGGACCCACCCTCCCCCACACACCTAATGTTCCCTCACATTTTAGACGTCACTTATTTCTCCAGGACAGGACAATAAAAACTTCTCTAGTTTGTGAATAGAGGAGGAGGTAGGTGGATGATGATGGGCGAGTGAGGTTGGGTGGCAGAGGGGTAAATGGATGAGAGAATATTGTTGCAATTCATAACTGCAGAAGAATAGGATAATGATGTACGTATAGTGTCATAAAAGATAACTACATAGATACAGATGGCATACAATGGAGACAGCATTCAGTGTATACAAATGTATACAGCTATTGTGTATAAAACAAGGGTAGGGTTGATTATATGAGGGGTGAGATATGTGCATGGGGATTGGGTCAAATGGGGCCAGTGAGTGGGGAGTGGAAAGTTACAACGAGGGAGTAGAAAATGTGGAGTGAATGGTAGTATAATGGGCAAGGGGGGAGGAGAGGGAGCGGCGATTTCTTTCAATAGTCCTGCTAGCAAAGGGGAGGGGGGGTGGGGGGTAGCTCCAGCAGATCTCTTTGTGTCTCTGAAATAGATTTATGTAGATGCTTAAAGAAAATCAAAAGCAGCCATTTTTGTAGTCCGTTCTTCGTCTTCTCCTCACTTCTGTCCTTAAAACGACCTTGATCGATTGTAGATGCAAAGTGAACTTGACCTAGTGGTGAGGGAAAAAGGCCCTGTGTGTAATCTAACACCTCCGCTGACCTCTTGCACTTTTGAGATACTTGCATACACCATTGGGAGATTAGCTGCGGGCTTTCAAATGTATGCCTAGAGTTACATAAGGTGGAGGCAAAGGAAAAAGACATTATTTATAGGTCCATTCCAGTTAACACTATTTAAAAAAAGGACAAAAGTGAAACAGATCCAAAATGGCGGCTCTATTGTTGTTTAACTCGGCAATGCAATATCGGAATTCTGTAACATTCAAAACAAGCTTATCAATTACATTTTAGGTCAAGAGGTCCAACATCAGCAAACGTAAACATTAACCAGTGGCAAAAAATATATTCACTTAAAAATTCCCGCTTTTGGTCGAACTCGGAAAGCTGGTTTTGCACCGCAGCAATCTGTGATATCATTTCATACAACATATGCAGACAAATAAATAATGCGCAATAAATAAATAAATAAATAAATACATACATAAATACATTTCAATAAATATATGGAAACAAAATGTACACTTTTGATTCAGAAAAGTTTAAGACATTCAAATGGTTAGCGCCGCCCTTGTCTCTGCTGGTGGCTCAACATATAAAAAGACATTGGTTGAGTAGAAAAACAAATTCATTCATCATATGTGGAGTCTACATCGAACTAACTTTATGTGGGCACTTTTTCTTTTAGTCTATCTTAAGAGAATGTCAGATGTTTTGATGTTTTGGTGCTGTAAAAACCTGTATCTACTCACATTAGTGGCTTTAGGATATTCCTATTTGCTATTTACGCACTGGCTAAGAATGTGTCACAAAATCTAAAATGAGTTAATTCTTATGACCTATTTCTGTAAACTTTTTGACAGTTGTTTTCACATCAAGTCTACATTAACTTGCTTTAGGGCTACTTTCATGCAAGCTACTCCGACGTATTTGTTTTCTGTTGTCAAGGTACAAGTCCATCTACTGTAAGAGTGAGGTGACTAGTGTCGTCTTGTAAATGGGGCTAAATCTACATATGTTTTCATCTTCTCCCCTCAATTAAAGGCAATATGGTGTCATAGCTTTATCAGTGTAATTCAGAAATAATTAAAGGACTATGTTTCTAATCTACTAAAGGAAAGTTAATGTTTGATAATGACGATTTACCTACGATGACGATGTTACATTTATCATGCCACGTCCTTTCTTGGTCAGCTCCTGCTACCTCTACAACACCTCACCTAGACTACAGCATTGAGGTTGTTAATGATCTAGAAATACAACCACACGTCTAAATCAATACTTCTGTCAGAGTGTATATAAAGATGGACCATGTGATACAATGTTTACATGGATAAAAGTGGCCTTATTAATGAAATTGGAGACACCTCAAAGTGTTACCTCCGCCAAGGTTATGTTTTGCTGAGGTTTGGTTACTTTGTTTCTTAGTTAGTCAGAAAGATATTGAAAAGAGTATGGCATGTTTTTTAAATGTGTTTTAAAATTGTGGCAACATGGGCTGATCATGCTAAATTTTAGACCATTCTGGACCTCTGTCAGGATCCTGGGTGAAAATGTGATCCCTTGGCGGAGGTCAGCTATTTTTGAGAGCTTCTAGTTGTGAAATGCAATATGCAGCAATATAGCTAGTTTGGTTTACCTATATTGCCACTAGCATTTTTTAGATTTTTTGGTTACTATGTCCATCTATTTATACAGTCTTAAACCAAACATTGTAAATCAGTTAGCCGGACGTTGGCTTGTGATCATTTCAGAACATTTCCAGGAAGTGATATCTTAAACCCCATATTGAGGTCCTCTTTCATTTGAGTTTCTTTATCTTTTAAAATCAAAGCTTGTGTGTGATTGTTTAGTGAGTATGTGCTTTTGTTCTTCTTCGTTTAGCAGTTTTGACATTTGGGGCCTTCCGAAAAATCTCATAATTCCGTCAGCGTAGAGGAAAAACTTTCTTCCTACCATTGCCAAGGAATAATGCGAGGATGCAAGGCTTGGAGGAAGAAGTGAAGAGGGACTATGGAAAGAGGGAAAGAAGAAATAAAATGCAGATGACTTCCTGATTCTCCTCCAGAACATTCTTTTCAGGGATGGGCTTGTGTCCCATTTGTTGAAGATAGGAGTCTGGTCTTGTCTTTGCTCGATCCACGTCTTTGTAATATGCTCCCGCTGCTGCTCCCACTGCCGCTATCGGCGCGCTCTCGTTCTCCTCGATCAGATCCGCCTTCGGAACGCCGGGAATTCTGCCGGCTGGGGGTGCTGGGCTGGCGGGAAAGTTGGCCGTTCTTCTCATCTGATGAACAACAGAGGAGAACATTTTAATTAAAAGAAGAGTACTTGTCCATACAGTCTGAAGTCCTGAGGTATATAGTCACTCACTCACCAGCTAATGCCTGCACAGAAGGCTGATCGTGGGTACTGAGGAGCTGAGCCTGGATGGTCTCCACTACTCTCTTAAATCTGCGACTGGGACCTACCATGAGAAAAAAACAGGTCAGTATACAGAAGAAAAAAATAATTCATTTATGCAACAAACAGTACAAATATTAAATATGTAATCCGTAAGTTTCCTAAAATAAAATTGACTATCTGACCCTGTTCTATGATGTAAAGTAGGTCATCTGTAGAGGCCAGGGGAGGGACTAAAGCAAAACTCAACTACTATTGGTCAAAGTGGTAACCCACAAAGTCTGATGGTGGCCAGGGGAGGGACTACAGTGAAATAATAATTATGACAGATTACCATACCATATATCATAGAACAGGGTCAGCATTTTTCAAATTTAAAATGTAGAATAAAAATGATCATGTTAACCCATTTAAAAACCAATAATGGCACCCATAATATAATTAGTTTACAGTTACTTAGGCCTCTTACACTATTAGATCATAGCTGGCTCCATATGGACCCCTATTATGATCTAGGGACACCCCTTGCTTCTCCTTAACAGCATCTTCAGAGTTTTTTTTTATCCTGTGCAATCATAAAAAATGTAAATTGTTGACTAAATTCTTTTGACTAACTGAAAGCAGTCTAGTCTGGCTTATTGATGAACATGGAGAAATGAAGATTGTAAATTTATGTGGCAAAGATGGGACACATCTTCAATTTGCAGGACGCTGGATTTAAGCTAATCTGGTCAACACCACTGACAAAACAAGGCTTATCAGAATCATTTAGCTTCATGTTTCTCCCCTCTATCTGTCTTGGATATTTCTTATATCCTTTAACATTGAGTATGTGGTATCAGATGTGCTTCAGGTTATGAAGGTCCTACCTGTTATTAAAGTGAAGGTGACGCTGTAGATGCCCATCTCTCTCCTGCCCTCTCTCTCCGCTCGCTCTCGTTCTCGTTCTCTGTCTCCCTCAGAGTAAGCAATGTCCACCTGCATACAAATAACAACACACATATGATAGACAAGCTAACATTATAAAGTGTGCAATAGAAATAATTTAAAAAACACTATGCTAGTGAATTTCTAAAGTGAAGAAATATGTTTGATTTCCTTTTGTGATGTTATACCTTGATATTGTCACCAGAGGGCTTCAAAAGCAAACAGCAATACATACTTTAGTTTATTTTCTAACTATTTAAGAACAATCTTCATAACAATATACAATTTTGAATTAGTTTTCATATCGTATATGTGTCTATGACAATCCAAATTATGGCAGCATTGTTATTACAAAAATGTTTATTTTTACCTTTTAGAATTTCTCAATATACATTATGCAGTATACATGTACTGTCCTGTATAAAATATTATGTCTATTCCATTTTTTATATATCTTACTGATTTGATATTACTCAGAGCCATATCGTAACCGTTCTGACCACTTTTGAGTAAATCCACTTTAAAAAATCAAGGCTTGATATTACAGATAGAACCAAAAATATCAGATAGAACCTAATAATTCTAAAGGGAGTCTTTTTCCTACAATTCATAGTGATGTTTTTGTATAAATAATAATACTGAAACTACAGCAGCCATGAAGACAGAACCATAGCTTGCAGCTGGGTATAACCTAAAGACTCAAGCCTAGTGGATAAAGTGAACGGGTACCTGGAACTTGACAGGCTTCTGGAAGACAGAGGGCCCTCCGGACGACTTGTACTCAGCTCTGAAACTATTCTGTGAGACCACACTGTGGCTCAGAGACTGGATCTGTGGGGGACATAGAGGTGGTCAGACTGTATTAAAGACTATAACCAGTGTTAAAGAGTGTGATGAGAGTGGACGCTCACTGAGAGGAAGGCGTGGATGATGTCTGCTTTGATAGAGCTCAGAGGCTTGTCCTGGATCAACACAAAGATCTGCTCCTCTTTCTCCAGACTGATGAAGTTACCAAACCACGACTTCTTTGCCAGCCTAAAATGGAAACATTACAGAATCTCCAATTATAAATATATTATTTTTGAACTGAACCTAGTTCAGTTCAGTTCGGTTGGTTGGACTAAAACTGTACTCCAGCAAAGTATCTTGTTTCTTTGTACCTCTGGACTTCAAAACATATGTATAAACTAAAACAAGGAAATTAAGAAATTGTCATAGAAATAACTGCTTTTAACAGCATAAATAGGGAGACAAAATGAAAATATGAGAAAATATGGAGTCTTGTCAAGTTCAGACTACCCTTTGGCCCATTGGGCATCAATGATTTCCTCTGTTTTTCTTTTCTCTGGCTATTTCTAAAGCTGGTGTAAATAAAAGTCTACATACAGTATATGTAAAAATAACAATATTATTAGTTTGGTTTCTAAATATTAACAAACGGGCTTCTGAAGTTATCCTATTCGCACAACAGGTTAACATTGACCACACATACATAAGCCAATACCAATACCAATCAGTCACTCTATATCAGCTGATACCTACAGTGTGTGAGCCTATATATCAGTGCATCTCTATAAAGCTAAAATAATAATATGATATCGGTTAAAAACAACTGGTCCTCATTTTAATTCTGGTGCACAGCTACAGTGAGCTATACTGTGAGTAATTGTTGTGCCCACTCAATGAAAAATCACACCAAATTCACACTTACTCCGGGCTGGACTCTGGAGTCAGACTGGACATGTCCTCAGACGTAGGGACTAAAAACAGAAACAGAGCAACAGAGGAGGAGAGGAAAAAATGCCAGTGAGACTCGATGACAGACACTAATTCAATTGCCCTAATTACAGATGATCACAGATTCAGCCATTACTCAACAGCCCTGCAGGCTACAGCTAAATTTGGGCTTAGATGTAGAACAATTATGACATTTAAAACTCCAGCACAGCATCAAGTCTCATGAAATCATGAAATACATCGTAGATAGATGTATAAGATTGCACTTCTTGATTTTGATAAACTAACTTGTCAACATCCACTGGGTCAAATGACTTCTAATCAATGTAAGAAGCCATTGGATAAAGTGCGTTTCTATTTTTGTATCAGACAGTTTAATGATTAGGATGGATGCAACAAACAGTTAATGTTAATTCAGGCATCATGTGTAGACACTGATCCCATCTCATCTCATCACTCATCTCATCCATCCATCCTCTTTGGTCTTCCTCTAGGCCTTCTGTCTGGTAGCTTTAACCTCAGCCTCATCCTTCTACCCATATATCCACTATCCCTCCTCTGTACAGGTCCAAACCATCTCAATCTGGTCATGTGACCAAAATATCTAATGTAGGCTGTCTTTCTGATGTACCTTATTCTGGTCGTATCCGTCCCTAGATTTGAAAATGTTACAAAAATACCTCCTGCTCATTACCTTTGAGAACAAGTCATGTCATGTCTTTAAGTCAATAGTAAGACTCTGATTTCACCTATTGCTGATGAATAAAAACTACATTTCCCATTTGATGGACTACAATTATTTTTGGCTCATGAGGCAGTGCTGGTTTCTCAACATCTGAAGCTCTGTGACCCCCAGCTCTGCTTCTTGTCTTTACCTCAGCGGCAGTGTCTCTAAACCAGGGGTGGCCAAGGTGACATTAGTGACACGTGGCAGGATTTTATGTGGCCCTTCGCTTCAAAACTAAAACATATTGTTAATGGCCCTTCAGCCTCTTTTTCATTAAAGTCACCTGTTTGGATACAGTTCACATTTTTAAGCCTTTATTTATTATTATTTTGTGTTAGACTGTGTTACTGAAATGATGATATTTTTGGTTGGTCTACAGAAAAGTGAAGTGCACATAGTAGAGGGTTAGAAAACAGAAAGAAGGATTGAACAGTTTCACACTTTACAATTTGGCTCTAATTCAACAAAGTTGGATACCCTTGCCAGAGATGTGTAGAGGAGCCAATTACTTCAAAATAATGTTACTCAAGTAAAAGTAAAAAGTACTGAGTAACTGTTTGAGTTTAATGTCAGATTATTTGTTTAAATTTTTTGATATTTTCAAAAGATAAACTAAAAACGTAAATAATATTTTTTTAAATGAAGGCACAAGGAACAGAATTTCCTCATCACATTTTTCACATAAAGCTGTTCTCTTTCTAGAGTAAGAGTACAGTTACTTCAAAATATTATTACTAACTATTTACTATTTTACTTAAGTAAAAGTAAAAAGTATTGTGCAGTAAAGCTATTCTATGGAGTAATTTATTCACAAAGAGTACTAGCCACCTCTGACCCTAGCTCTAAAAAAGCATTATTTGCCAATATTTGACAGACTCAAATGACGTTACCATAAACACCTCCTACCTTGCAGTTTACGCCGATGGAAGCGTGGCGACCCCAGCAGGTTGTTCTTAAAGGAGTTTAGCCTTGTCCTCCAGTGGGCGGAGCTCGAGGCACCCATACTCCCTCCAGGGCTGGAGGGCGGAGTCAGCGTCATCGAGGCCCCACCCCCTCCATCCGCCCTAGAGGAGGAAGACGAGGAGGACGAAGAGGGAGGGGTGGGCTGCAGCTGGTGTACGGGCGTGCCCAGGGGGGTGGGCAGAGGCGACCCCTGCGGCGTTACCTGGGAGACGGGAGGGGGCGTGGCACAGGAGTTAGAGGGAGAGTTTTTGGATTTGAACACGGAGGGGGAGGGGAAATTGAAGAAGCGATGGGGGGAGTGGAGCGGGGAGGGGGAGGGAGAGGGGGAGCGAGGGGTCTGGAGGGGGAGGGACTTCATGGAGTGGAGCTGCGGACGGTCAGAGTGACCCTTGGACGGCAGGGTCTGGGTTTTAGGGTCTGGTTTATTGGTGTTGGTGGTGGGCCGGGGGGTTGTGGCGCTCGATGGTTTGGGGTCTTTGGATGAGGAGGCAGTAGTGGAGGTGACTTCTGATTGGCTGAAAGTGAAGACTGGACTCTGATGGAAGATAGAGAGGTGGAGAGAGAAGGATGGATGGTCATGAGTCATGGTACATGGATAAAGGAGCCTGACACGCACATTCACTTTGTTACACCTTTAACATGACTATGAACTGACTATAGTGTAGAGTTAGTTGTTAGGATTCCCAGTCCCTAGTCTCTATTCTGTGCAAAAGAATCACAAGGCAAGCATTATGCAGTTCAGTTGATTACAACCAAAGGTATTTGTTACCGTCACAGGTATAAGTACTCATCTGTGATCAAGTTAACATACTGTAGTAAAGTATGTTTACTACAGTATGTTAACTACAGTATTTAGTCAAATGTTATATACAGTACATTAACATCTGAAAAATGTTTCTGTAATTGCACAGCAACATCAACTACAACTATTACTACTATTGCTACTGGACATCAAACTAATAATGACCTCATGGTTGTGAAGATTACTCTTTCAGAAGCAAAAACAGTAGTCATCGTCTTTCTCAAGTTATTAACTGTTAAAAGTCCTTCTAGTGACATGCTATAAACATTGGAGAACTAGCATTCAATTAATTTGAGCTTAATGATATGTTTTTTATCTGTCCAAATAAACTTAAATTTAAAGGCTAGACAGCTTCAATGTGAACAACAGAACACCAAATGTTATACATTTAGTGCATTTAATTTATACAAAAGTTGGTATTAGGCAGCATGCTGTGGTTATGAGATGGAAATGGCTATGACTGAATGAATGATATTATGGCTAGCAGTAAAGAGCAGTCAGAAAAACCATCCTGTCTGTCTAGTATAGCAGTTCTATGTTTAAAAAACGGTGTGTAATTATGTATTATGCAATGTAAAGATGAGGCCAGCACAGTCTGCTCACTGTGCCAGGACTGCTGCGTCATTCAAACATTCAAATAGGTCAGATTATTTTGGAGAAAAACTGTATCTGCAACAAGAAGACGTCCTACATTCTGATTTAGTTACAGCATCGCATTGAAAAGTCTTGACATCATTTTATAAAACGGCACAGAATGTTGAGATAGTAAGGTCTTACCCTGGGGCTGCTGAGGGGACTGGAGGACAGACCAGTGGACGCGCCGCTCACTGAACGAGACCTGGGGTCAATTATACACAGAGTTCAAAATTGTAAAAGTACTGCATGAGGTAAAGTGGACTATGACTCATCTCTGGTCAGATGCTGTACACTGCAGGGTGGTGTTGATAAAGATTTGTATTGCTGCTAGATGGAAATAAACTTTACACTTTAATGGATTCAAAAATGCCTATATCTGGATTTAAAAAAAAAAACAGAAAATGTACTTGTTTCAAAAAAACAAAACCAGGTCTAATCCAGGACTAACAGTTGCGAACCAGAACCATACTGGCTCTAAACCATGACTAAACCTAGTCTGAACCAGGTCAAGATCAGATTGGTCTATCGCATGTCTAAGCCAAGTCTTATCCACGACTAAACCATGACAAGCTAAGCCGTTCTTTACATATATTTTAAGTGTTATTATATTGCGTTTAATTGTGCTGCCCACTAAACTTGACCTCCATACCTCTGACTGTGTGCGTTGGTGTCTAGGGCTCTTCGAGGAGGAGTAGGAGACTGTTCCGTGACGCTGAGCACCTCCAGACTCTTCCTCTCAGGACGACAGCGGCCGATACGGGTCAACATTGGGGAGTCCACGCGCTTCCTGGGCGGGTCTGGCATAGAAAACAACGGATTTACCGCCAATCAGGTTGCAATAATGACTTTAGCGCTAGTCAAAAGACCATATTCACCTAAGTCATTTCTAGGCGGTAGATCCTCGTCCTCGTAGCTGGGGTAACGTTCTTTTCTGTCCAGAAGGAGGTAGTAAATCATTTTCTCCTGGTTCTCTCTAGAAAATCAGAGAAAAGAAGTCTGTTTAAGTTTTGAGACATACTAGCATTTTGGGTACACTATTATGTAAACTGAAATTCAAGGGTGCTATGGTTGGTTGCATATAGTATTATACATTCTGTCTTGCAGCTTTATTTAATGTCCATTATTGTATTGTTTTGTTTTACAGATTCTCAAACATAGATGTTACATAGTGGGTAGTGTGAAGCAATTCTGGTGGTGTACAAAATGCAGCACACAACCTACACTATAAATGATACACGATATTAAATAATTAGTAATTGTTGTATGGACTTGTAAGGAGTCTTTATGCCTGTGACCCTGTGGGGTGTATAACAGGACAACTGTCGTTTCCTTTCCGGGGTGTCATCAATTCTCCAAACACATAGATCATTCACTGTGTGTGGAGAACCCACACTGTTGAAATGTTAAATGATGGCCATAAAGATAGGCCTGTCAAATAGCTACTATATCAACTTGAATAACGATATTGACTTGTTTGAACCAACTGAAACTATTGCCCTTTGTATTTCCTCCGTCAATGAGAGGAGGTAATGTATTTGTGCATTGGTTTGTTTGTTGGCTTATCCATTAGCAACTTTACTCAAAAGGTACTGCACATTTGGATGAAACTTTTAGGGGTTTAGGGCTTTGGCCGTGATCCGAAACACGTCTGGATCCAAGATTTTTTTATGAATGCCACCAGTAAACGGTTGAAGCGTTCAGGGAAGGCCAGAAATGCATTCCGAGTACTTTCTAGTTAATTATAATTTCTTTAATTTATTGATCAATAATTTTACATGTCATATGTAATCTACTTTGTTGTTTTGATTGTGTCTCGCTTTTTATCTAAGCTACATTAGAGGATTAAAAATTCATTTATATTGAAAAGGGTTTATAAGGGTCATCATGCGCTAGGATCAATGAGTGACGGTCTACTCAATACTCAATAATATCAAAGATCAAGATATTATCTGTAGCAAAATGTGTTATTGTGACAGGCTTACATAAAGGTTGTGTAGAATTGGTTTTATAAAGAGTAGATGGACAGAAATGTAGTATGGACTTTCTTACTCACTCCTCACTTGTAAGGTCCTGCTTGAGTTTGTCCTGGTCTCTGAAGCAGCCTAAAGAGTACATACTCTCCAGTACGTCAGGGTCCAAGTCAGTGACAGAGACCACCCTCTTCACACACACCCGACGAGGAGGGGGCTGCTCCAGACACGGCTCGTACCGACCGCTTCTGAAAAACACACGGGAACACCTGCACAACTCAGGAACTCTCCTTCACATGTGCTGACAGACAAGTACTTTACAGTCATCGAGTCAAGGGCTTCAGCATAAGTGATATTTTGGGAAAATTTTAGATAAATTCAAACTTTACGATGAACCCTCTCTACTGCCAAAATGATGTCTCCTGGCTTCTGTGAATGTAAATATTTTTGCTTATTTTTCATCATTTTATAATATTACTTACATCTCATTGATTTTTACCCCTCGTTATGGAACGCAGAGTTCTGACAACTCCACTGACAAAAATGGGCCAGTTTTTAAATAGCAACGTATTCCCTCAATAGTTCCAGGAAGTAGCCTCTCAAGTGCCATTCAAATGCATTAAGAATGGTGCTAAGGTGGAACAAATTTGAAGCTGCATCATTCCAATTTTTTGGACCTCAATGGAGCAACTCTCTTATCTCTATGGCTCAGGTTATGGTATATTATCTCTATGGCGCTGGTTATGGTATATTATCTTGTCTCTATGGCACTGGTTATGGTATATTATCTCTATGGCGCTGGTTATGGTATATTATCTTGTCTCTATGGCGCTGGTTATGGTATATTATCTCTATGGCGCTGGTTATGGTATATTATCTCTATGGCGCAGGTTATGGTATATTATCTCTATGGCGCTGGTTATGGTATATTATCTC
>JAVQKC010126580.1:0-20221 GCA_036025475.1 Philypnodon macrostomus
TAGATAGATAGATAGATAGATAGATAGATAGATAGATAGATAGATAGATATATTTGTTCTGTGGTTTGGCTGCTACCATGGCCAGGTCTCTCTTGAAAAAGAGATTATGAATCTCAATGGGACTTCCTGGTTAAATAAATGTAAATAAAGTGAGCAAACAACAAAATAAAACACTCAAAACTGTTTGATGTGCATTTGCAGAAGAATCAAACTACATATGTTTTTAGTCCATAAATTTGATATTTTTTGGATGATCTGCAAATATAGTCATTAGCGCCCCCTAATGGACCAAAGTTAGGTGGAATGTCTTTAATTATGGTTAGTTTTTATAGTTCTTATTTCACCATTCACTACTGATCACTTTACCAAAACACAAACCAAATGTTAATTTAGTGCACATTATTTCTCCACATACTTTGGGTTTAAATGAGATGAGAAATCAAATCCTGCAGAGACGCTGAGATACCTTTTCTCACAGTTGATTCAGGAGGGTAACGTGTGATGACAGCATATGCTAACACTCATACACGCTTTGCTGTCACATGAACTTCTTAATTGAGACTACTATGAAGCTGCAAAGAGGGAAACAGGATATCATGTTTAAATATGTGTTTCCATCAAATCAGCTGCAGACATTATTATTTACCATATATTAGGCTACTTAGTGTAGTTTACACAACACACACTCCAACACACTCAGTCCTGTACAACTCTTCTCCAGCGTCGCCTTCCCCAGAGCAATAAATGTTATCCTTTGTGCTCCTAATTGCCTGTAATTTGCTTGTTGAAAGAATCCCTAGCTTGTCTGGTGCAGTGACGCATGGTAACCTGAGAAAGCCTGAGGGGGAGGCAGGGGACAAGCAGAGCAATCAGAAAGTAGTAGCGTAAGATAAGGGCATTTAATAAATACTGAGATGTAAATAATAAATAAGGACCACAGGGTTAACAAGGTGGGTTAGAATAGATGCTAGAAAAACTATGGCCCAAAAGTGACCTCCACATTATTTATTTATTCATTATTATATCAATGACTCATACGTGGGGCCATAACTCCAGTGGAACATTAGTAATAGTTAGTTATGAGTTTTAGCTGTATATTGTTGATTAGAGTTGAGAGGCTTGGGGGATAGCTGAACACTCAAAACATTGTGACATTAGTGTTTTTCCACCACATATATGCCAATAATTGTAATTTTGTAAATTTGATAAAACACAATTTTTAAAAAACATTAAATCATGTTATCAGTTTCATTGACCTGGCTGACCTTGGTGCAGACTGTCAGGAGTGAATTTAAAAAACATGCCTCTGGTTTATGGTTTATACAGGCCCTGTTGCAACCACGGTGCTAGCATTAGCTTCCGGGGGTAACCAAAGCTATGGCAATGCTGTGAAGACATCTTAAGCATCTTAGCGCATTTTCTATTTGCATCTTTAAAAAGTGCTTTTTGTGGGTGGAAATACTCTTAGTGAGTGTTCAAGTCTAGCCAAGCTTGCATTGTAGGGGTGTTTATAATATAGGATGACCCAAGTCTGAACTTGGTCCAGAACTGTTGAGTTCAAAGCTGTGATGGAGCTCTCCTAAAAAAAAGAAAAGACCATTTTAAAACAATAAAAAAATGCTTGAGTTTTTCTTTAGTCCTCCATGGCCACTACGCAACATCAAATCAGCGTTTGTGTGGGCTGGCACCTCACTCAGAAACTCGACTACTATTGGTCAAAGTGGTATTCCAGAAGCCTCGATTTGATTTTGCTGTAAAGGCCGTGGAAAGTGTAGGCTTTTTAATACACCTGAATTAAATCAGTGGGCTCTGGGTTCTTTTATTCTCGTACTATGGTCACTCAAAATGTGACGTAATATTTTGGATGTCTGCACTAAACAATAACCCACTCTTTAATGTAAATGGATAAATGTTGAATAAAATAAATACAATTTTCTGATATTAAGGATATTAAATTAACAAATTGCAGGCTTTTCACTGCACAGAAAACAAAATACACAGTTTCAAATATTGCTTAGTGAAATGGTAATTAACTAGATCTAAAGCTGGCAAACCCCAAGTTAACCCTACGTTGCAGGCCTGTATCGATGCCTGTAAACGTAGTGACCAAATGAATCGCTTCTCTCAAAGAGCTAAATAATAAAAGTTTAGATTATCTTAAGGACAGACCACGGCACAGATAACGTCTATATTACAAAGACCAGCAACCTTTGTGCTGTAGCTCTTCTTGACTCATGGCCGGCCGATCCGGATCTCACCAGATCCACACACTCTCTCTCCAAAACTTGCATTACATTCATGGGCATGGGCATGTGCAGCGGCAGAAAGTCTCTTAGGTAAGACTATAATGTGGCTCACTGTGATAACTTTGGTTTGAGGTTTGAGTTTTAGGTTAAATGAAGGCTGTAGAGGTTCTGCAGACCACTTAGAACACTAATAATCACACAAAAAGGACCTGTGTCAGTTTTGTGATGCCTTCATTTAGAGTTTAGAGTGCATGCAGAGCTTTGGCAAGAACAAACAGTTGTGTGGGGGACAGCCTGACCATGTGCTGAAGCAGTTAGCTCTTTTCTCCTATGTCTTCATTGATGTCACACTGCTGTTATTCTGGTTTTGTACAGGGGCTTATCACAACTATCAAATAAATCAAACAGTGTTCAACACTAACTTGATAATGCAACTGTTTGGCACATTGCACTGTAATCGCTGTTATTAATAATATAAAAATACTTTGATCAGCACATCACTAGCACTATGTAATATAAAATTGTATTGACACATGAGGAATCAAACATCCTATAAAATACACCAGGATCCACCAAATCGTGTTAAAAATGTCATGGGGAGGACCCCCAGACCGCCACTTTGCATTGTCAAATAATTTATCTGTCATCTACACCACAACAGCGGTAACCGAGCAGACATCTTAGCTACCTCTTGAGTAGCGTTACTTTTAAAAGTAACTAGTTTGTTTACTCGTTTTGCGTACTCACGCATACTGCCAAGCCAGATGCAAACAGCCCCGAAGACAACCACATGTACGCATGTCTATTCATACAGACTTTCAGCTCTGTTCAAGAATCATGTTACAGATCATCACATGCACATGTCAAAGAGGCAGGGGTCCCTGGAGACCAGCACTCTCTCTCTCTCTCTCTGAGTTCACAGACCGACATCAGCGCTTCAGAGCTGGGCAGAGATGCCTGCTCACCTCCCGGTAAATTATGAGTTAGCCATTAGCTTTACTGCCTGCTGGATAGAAGCTTTTGTAAAAGCATGTGTTGTGCATGCTCTGTTATGGGCTAAAAAATGTATCTCTTGGCTGATTGAGATTAGTTCTGATCCGGCACTAATGATGGGGCGGGATTCAGGAATGTCAATCACTCCAGAGATTAATGATGGCGTGTTACGGATCTCGGGCTGATAAAAATGAGACCATTTTGTTCTTTTTGGGTTTGTTTTAAAGGACTAGAAAACAAAAATACAGTAAGATGAAAATAATTTAATGAAAGTAATTTACTAATTCATACACTATTAATTATACATATAGTCACATATAGCACATATAAAAATTACTTCATACTCTCCAGGGGTGCCGAGGAGGTTTTTGCACACACGTTTCACACGAACACAGTCTTGCCACATACTACATGGGTTTTGTGATCAGAGCTGTGTGGTCCGCTCATGAACAGGATGCGAGGCCTTGATTGTTTGCTTTAATTTCCTGTGGTAAGGCATGATGAGTGTTTGCCTGCCAACTCCGCTCTCCTGCCTTTCCCCAGTTAAGAGTAGGCCTCTTTGCACAGTACCAAGAGGTAGAAAAACACAATCTATTTGTGCATGTTCCCCAGTAGTTCTTATAGAGAGAGGATTCATCGACAAACATGAATTGTGAATTGTACTCCACCAGCACAACAGTTCATAAACTCCTGCCTACTCCGGACTCTGCTGTGGACAAGGTAAACCGCTGCACTTCATTTAACATACACTTGATTGCCATGAGATTACACTGCTCCCTTCCAGCTGGGGTCAACGTCTTCGTGTTTGACAGTTGGAATCACAAGCAAATTGTGTAATTTCCTACTCGTAGGTTTGTGTATGTGTGTACAGTATGTGTTGTGCTGAAAAGGCAACTTAAAAAAGCCATATTATGCTCCTTTACAACATTTTAACTAATTGTGTTTACTTCCTGATTGGCATTTTACATTTTATAGTTAAAAAAACACAATAAAACATTCTTTTTGGAGCTGTTGCTTAAAGAGGGCTTTAAAAGCATATGGCTCTTCAAGGTCTCCTTTCTTAAGCCATTGCAAACATTGGAACGTAATAGCAGGTTGAGGTTTGTGTATGTATCTAACATCAGCTCCAGGGAAAGTCAGCACCTCAGCATACAGAAGTACTCAAATATGCATGAATAAAAACAAAATGCCAGCTCAGAAAAGTCATAGGGCCCCTTTAAATGTACAACACTAGCTATATTTTTCAGTAAAATGTCAACCTCAGTGATCGTTTCATGGGAAGTCATTATGTCTTTTTGGCATTTTATTCCACTCGCTGTATGTTTCCTATATGTTGGTGCAACTGAGACTCATGTTGTCTCTGGAGCCCATGCCAGCAGCATTTTGTCCCATTGTCGGTTCGGGCCAGTTTACAGTTTACATGTGGCTGTTTCCCTGTCTTCTATGCTTCTCCTAAGCAGGACCACCCAGGAGATCGGAGTACTGTAGCTCTCTCCCTCTCTTTCCATTGCTGTCCTATTTGCAATATATTTGTGCCTTTGTAAGCCCTTCCGCCTCTTTGCCTATTCCTGGAGAAGTGCAACATCAGCCTCCTTTGGACTTTCTCTAAACACATTTCGTTGGCGTGTGTTGCTGTCATGTTTGCCCAAATCAAATTAGTGTACACATGCACATAAGTAGACACTAAATATTTTATCCAGTGCCTGTTGATGCGATATGAATAGAATATTCTGTTGTATTCTGACTTTTACATCTGTTTGTGCAAATGGGTCAAATCTGTTTATAGTAAAGGTATGCAGTAGGTTTTTTAATAATTACTATATGTAGATTTCATATGTAAATTCTGCTGCAATTCAGTGTTTTACTGCAAGCAAGAATACAATTTTGCCTACACAGTTGTTTTTACATAAACCCTTCACTGACATGCTTGTCTTGATGCATGTGACAGATAAATGGTCAACAGTATTTTAGTGTTTTTTACATGTTAAAACACATCCCTGTTCCAGTAACTTAATTGAGTTTGCAAAGTTCATGTCACCTTGGTCCTGTCCTATGCACACACACTGTTTATACAGAGGCTCAGATTCTGCTCATTTCTCTCTGTCTCTGTTACTGTCCTTGCTCAACATACTTGAAACACATCACAAAGAATTACTCCTCATCCCAAAGTACTTTTAGCCTATTGTTTGATTACGTAACAGAGACTATTCATGCTCTGTATTTTCACATATACAGCATTCACACACTTTCAAACGCGTGCCCAGTGTCAGAGGAAATAAGACATTTGTTTTGTTTGGATCGGCCTCCATGTTTATCTGTAATAGGGCCAGCGGAGTGAGTGGCAGTGCACACTATTTAACATGAACTGAAACAACATGCAACACAGAGTCCTTTGTTGAGTTCAAGATCAAGTTCAAAATGTTGCTGTTTTTTGTTCACACTAAATTCAATTGTCATTATACGTATCATGGTCTATGAGAAGAGAAATTCAAAGTACAAAATAGAATAATGTTACAATTGTTTGTCCAATATAATACAAAATAAAGGGATCACAAATTTAACACAAGCCTACTATGAAACATTTAGGGACAGACAGTTCATGGCGTATGACCACATATCTTTGCAATAGATTCATTTTTGTTCAATAGATCAAAAATAGCATATAGCTGTAAAAATAATGTCATACCACTTATAATGCACTATTTTATCCTAAATGTCAAGTGTTTAGAGATTTTGTCAGGTTTTGATAACAATAAATCTGAATGATTCAGGCATGTTTATATTGGGGATGCTTGGGATGACCCTGGCGTGTGGCTGTGGGATACTGCGGGGGGTCTTCCTGTTTATCACATCCTCCGAGTGAATGTCAAACAGTTTATCTAACAAGGTACTCTCTCCCGCTGTCCCGTCTATGGTAGCAAGTCCAACTCACACCAATAACGCACCATAGTACAGACTGCACATGATCTCGTTAACGTACACACACTTATAGAGACACAAAACATGCGTCCAAATACCTGTGTGCTTGGCTCTATATTATCTGACGCAAAAGACCTCTTATATGCACACAGTCAGTGGGGACACATTAGACAGTGAACAGTTAAACATCATTTTACATTATAGTGGGAAGCGGAGTCATCAGGATCAACATGCATCATAAGGTAATGTCAAGTACTGTGCAAATGTTTTAGGTTGGTTTGAAGACATGATGTTAGCAGTTTATGTGCGCAACAGAAACTTCTAAATACAGTCGGGGTCACTCCTTCAAAACTTCATTTGTATTCATTTATAATGGCTAAGGAGAAGATTTACTAACTAGAAGCACATATCGCAATGGTAAGATACTGTAAAAATGCTAGATCTAGACAAAATCCAAATCCACATCTAAAAAATGTGCTTCTTGTTCAGTTTGCATTTTGTGAACACTAATATTAATGATTTTGAAATGATTACTGTATAATAGATACAGTTGTTATTGTTCTGTTCCTGGTGGCTTTGAAAGAACCAAACAATGTCACTGCAGTCAGTTCAGGAAAACCTCTAGTCTCTCTGCCTCAGCGTGGATGGCTTTCTTTGGACTTAAATGTCTTGTAAACCAGGCAAAAGCTCCACAGAGTAATCCGAGAGGCTGCATGCTGGAGAGAGACGGGGAGAGGAGAGCAGGATGAGAGGGACTGGGGCAGGTTGGTATGCAGCACAAACTGAAGGAGGAGAAGTGGTAATTTGCAAGCTCAGTTTTAGAGCTTTAGTGGATCTGCCATTTATCTGATATGTACAACGGCTCCAAACTTCTCTGTGGGTGGCACACTGGACTTTTCTGTTTTTCCTTCTCTTGTTTACCAGTGGGCACAATTTTAAGTTTAAGTTTTTTTGTTTGTTTTTTTAATAACTGCCAATGTATGTATGTATGTATGTTTATATGTATGTATGTATGTATGTATGTATGCAGAATCTATCTGAAAATGTACAACATATCTGTACAGTTTAGTTTTACATGCAAAGGTTCGCCTGGCACCAACAACCACATGACATGATGCTTGGTTGGAACTTTTACAGGTTTGTTTTGAACTACCATTAGCTACCTTAACCTGATAATGCACCAATAGGTATCCAGTCAAAATGCTAATGCTAAAAGGGTCATTTAAAGTCCTGCCTTCCTCGGTGTTCTTCATAATGGGAGATTGTTCATCGTGGACATATGTGAACGCGTGCATATAAAAGATGAGGAGAAACGGAGCGAACAGGACAGCAGATGAATCTATGCGTGTGTATGTGGGTGGTCTTCTAAAACCAGCGCTCAGTCATCGAGGTTCTATACGCTGTGAGTGGAAGTGAACTGTTAAAGGCCACAAGAGCAGCCTGAATGAAATCACAATATCCCAAAATGAAAAACCTACAGCGAGCAAAAAGATTATTGGGGTGTGGAACACAAGTTGAGCCAAAACCTTCTGAAGGGGCTGTTGATCAGGTTTAATTGTACGTCCACAAAGCCGGACTTTCACAAGGTGGAAACATACATGACTCGAATGACGCGCCCAATAAAACTTCTCAATAGATTTAAAATAGCCAGACAACCAAAAGCAAGGTCTGTGTGGAGAGGTATGAGTCACACAGGACAGCAGCCTCTATAACGCAGGCCCACATAAGCAATGTAGAAATGACTCAACCAGTTGTGATTCTAAATGGCATTAGGACCTTTCATTGAAACTGAACTTTAAAAGCCCCTGTGTTCACTGTTATTTCCTTACTGCAAACAAATGTAGAAAAATACATCTGAATATTTTATTAAGATAAAGTTGGTTGTTTTTTCTCCGATTACCCTTTTTCTATCACGATGCTTTCTTTGTCTTGCTCATCCTGTACAACCACTTTTTTATCAGCATTAAAATGTGAATACATATGTTACCACTAAACCGATGGGATGAAAACAACAAAAAGACATAAAAAGCCATTTTGAAAAATCCTGCTGTATACATTCATGGTCAAATCAGGCCATAAAACCATGGTCTTTTATCATGAAACCTGAACTTGAAGAACCTTTACTGCACAGTTATGTCATGTTTTGAATCTTTCAAAGTGAGTGATTTTTTTTCCAGTCTTCTTTCTGACAGGCTTCACTCTCTCTGCGTCTGTCTGTCTGTCTCTGACGATTTCCTGTGGCCCCCAGGCCCCTATCTCCACCGCTCCTCTGGGACCCAGCTTGTCTTCCATTTAAAACACGTTCCTAGTCACACACAGTACAACACATGAAGTGAACCTATAGAGTCTCCAAAATGATAAGGATCTGCAGCCTGGTCCAGAACTTTCCTCTTAAGGTCAAAATAGACCAGATTCTGTCTGAACATGAATTGTGTCAGTCAGTCTCTGTATATGTCTACTGAAGCGCTCTAAAAGATTATCATATGAAATAAAGAGCCCAGGACATAAAGGGCAGAAGATCTTTTAGCTGCAGGGCTTCTGCCAATGGCTTCCAGATGCACTTCATTTGCTCAGCACTGCCACATGATACGGCCGACTAGATATCAATGCACTCACGCTGACAGAAGGTGGAGACATGTATGTATACAAATAATAAAACCGTAATAACTTCTAAGTAATAAATTAACAACTCTGTTATCAACCAACCAGTAACAGAAGAAGGTATAGCCCAATAATCTAAACCAAACTCCTTCAGTTGCAGTGTGAGCAGCATATAGATTAAGCAGGCAGGGTCACTTACTAAAGATGCTCCTCTATGCATAAATGTTTGACTGTGGATTATGTTCTCATGCTTCAGATCGATTCAAAATGTAAAAATAATCTTTTACAATCAAAAAATATATATATACATCTTAAAATATCCATCCTGACATATAGTGGAGCATGCAGTGTGGGGTAGAAGATCTTCCCACACAGCGCTGCTGGTACAAAGGCTCTGTGTTTGTGGGCCTTCAGTGTGGCGATGCGTGACACGGTGGTGTGAAGCAGCCTGTAAAACTCACAAGAACAGGTACGGGTCACAAGCAGCAGCCTACATGAGGGTCAGTCTGGGCTTTCTCACTCTGCTGTACGTATGCTTTGACTGTCTGTTTGTGGAGTGGAGGTGGGGGCTATGAGCTCGGTATTTTTAGAAACCACATTGGAATCACCACAGAGGCACACATGGCAGTATAGTCTTGGGGATTATTATTGGAGTGATGATCTACGTCTCAACACTGATCACTGACTGTCACCATATAGCCATGCAGCACTGAGGTCTGTTGTAATAAATGTATTTTTTTTTAAATGTACTAGAATCAAACTACAATATGTACAGGGTGTGTGTGTGTGTGTGTGTGTGTGTGTGTGTGTGTGTGTGTGTGTGTTTTAGGACTAAGTCTGGCCAAGACATGATAGTTAACACTGTTGACTCACAGCAGGAAGGTCCCGAGGTTGACCAAACCGAGACGTCTGCATGTTTCTCCCCTCGTCTGAGTGGGTTACATTTCAGTTTTGCCCATCAACTTAAAACATACAGAACAGGCTAATCCTCCAGCAAGTGAGGGGTCCCTGGGCACTGCACGGATCCTGAGGCTGGGACAACCTACAGGGGCAATAAATTATACCTTAATAAACAAGGACTTAAAACAGGGTTAAAACGAGTAACTCTTTTTGGACCATTTCTCTGTGTTTGCCCCTGATTGCCAATGCACATTATTGAATGTACAGCAATAGTCAGAACATCCCCATTCATTGTCCTATGCAATAAGCATCTCCATATTAAACTTTGGATATAGCATTAGAAATAGTTAACAGTCTCCTTTGTTTACATTGCAGAGATACCGTAAATGTCAAACAATCAAAGTGAACACATATGTCTATTGACCAGTGGAAGCTCTACCGCAGAGCTTGTTGTGTTACAACTCAAGATCAATTGATACCCTCATTAGCCAATTGGATTTGGCCAAGAGCCCTCTACACAAGTCTTTGTTTGTTATTATGTGAGAGAAATGAGTCCGGTGGGGATGGAGACCGCTGTACTGATAAAAGGACAGGAGCGGCGGTGACAGAGGAGAAAATAAATTGAGAGAATGGTGTTTAGATGAAGGAAGTCTGTATAATTGGAGATGCTGCAGTAAAAGTTCACCTTAGGTTGAAAGAAAGATGATGAGATCAGAAGCTACCACTCACATAAATTGAGCACATGTGGGTCCATGTGAAGATGAATGCCTCTCGGTGCCTTGTTGGCCCAGTATGCATTAGGCAGCATATATGTAACCTATGCGTGGGTATCATACAGTGTAACATCTGGTTTCCATGAGGGCCCGGGCAGACTGAGAGCAGCCAAGTACAGCACAGAAGGTATTAGAGGTAATTTACTTATTAGAGAAAAAAGACTCAATCTCAGGAGCTGTGATTGTAAATGGAGATGGGGCTTATCTGAAGGACTATCAGAGTCCCTACAGGGGAAATACAAGCACAAGCAGTGGCACTTAAACACACTGTAATGTACAACTGTACATGCATATGAGCCACAACAACCCCACAGATATGAAAATCAAACTTTATGGCAAGTTATTTACCCATGCCTATCAAAATACATTGATGAAATACTGCAATATAAATACAGTTGTTATTGCTGAATGCATTATAAGGCAAATAAAATACAATACAAATTCTAGTTAAATTATGAACACTGTTATGCTATATTATATATTATATATTATTATGACAGACATTAAAACCTAATTAGTTTCATGTATCAGTATCAAAATAAAAGCATTAATTGATCTATTCCATTTAAATAATATAGTAATAGTGATCAAATGATGCTGGCATTGAAGTGAACAGCAAACACAACGCTTCTTCTACAAGCTTTAGAAGGGAACTAAAAACAATGACTAAATGCTCATTTGGAGTACATGGATGACTAAAGGTGAATCAGGATTTAATCATTTGTATTATTAATATATTTTCTTGCCTACTTTACTTGACCTGTCCCTGAAGCCTCACTGCTGGAGTTTTACAGATGAGACAATGTGTTTAGTGTCGTCATGTCTTTTCAACAGTACAGCAGATTCTTTGGTGATTTATTTTCATATTACAATCCAATGTTATTTTTCTATGTTAGCATTAATCAATTTATTGTTTTTAGCAAATAGTCTGCTCCATTATTTTTTCGATTCAGTTTTGGGTCTACCCGCTGCTGTCTGTGTGGCCTTTTTTATTGTGAAGTGAGGATGCTGTTTCTTTTCCAAAGAAACCACAGTGTGTCATAGCAGCAGAAATAGATCGCATCACCTTAACCCAGCGAGCCTGTTTTCAGATGTTCTGTGGTCAAGTCTGTGGAAAAAGGTTATGTCTTGGAAAATAAAGCAGCAGATTCTAGTGTGATATCTAACTCAGACAAATAAAGTCATTTTCAGCATTACTGATCAAAGTAAACTTAAAGGTTTTTTCTTAATATCATATTGTATAAAATGTTGTTTTTATGTAATTCATCCATTTTGTGTGATTGTTTTTTATCTTGCAACGTCTGATAATACTCACCGATTCACTGGAGCTCTTTTGGACGATTGACAGAAATATGAAAATGTCATGCCATTGAATTGCATTGCATTGTGTAGGTCTCCCCCTGTAGGATGAAAAATGTACTGCAGCTCACAAACTTGCAATGTGCCTCAATTGGTTTGTTTTAGGACTGATATTAGTGAGCCAATTTCTAAACATAACATAATATTTGAGAAGAACAAAAAAGAGGATAATTGCTTAACTCAAACAAACTAAAATAATGTGCAAATGTGATAGAAGACATCATTTCTTTTCTAGTGGCAGATAAGACACAGAGGTCACATCTGAGTGGTCATCGTGTCTGCTCTTTGGGGGGATCATAAATCACATGATAGTGTCTGGGCGCAGTCAGGCCAGCCTGCTGTCCACCAGGGTTAAACCAACAGTGGCCTGAGAGGGGAGGCCCACAGACAGAGGGAGGCCTGGCTCAACACAGCTCTGTCTTCTTCAGTGACAACAACACAAGGGAGTAAAACACTTTAGCCTTAAGTAGACGTGAATCACTATTGACACAGTCACTGCTACAAATAAAAATATATTACCAGACTGTCACATCATTCTGCTTCAGTAACTGTTTCTGGAAAAAACATAACTAGTGCGTAAATGACACACTACCCACACACTAAAGGTTTATTTTCACTTTCCATCTGCTGCACCATCTTGACTTCCCTGTAAAAGCAAGGCAGAAGCTAAAATCTGACTTACACAGAGTCTTCATCTGTCTTCACTGACAGTATTTGACTCAGGTCTGGGGGATCTTATACAACAAATACAACAAAGGCCTGCATATACCCTGTGCTGAACCCACTGGATAGCTGCCAAACTGGGACAAAATAGAGAACAGACAGAAAGATAATGTAGCACTTTTACTCTCTCTGATGTCTGAACATGCCTATAAAATGGACAGTGAGAAACAATTCTGTTTTAGTGAGTAAAACTGTACACTGTAGTTCCAATTACATGTAAGATACTCAATGTTGCTCCAAAGTGGGAGTTCCCTACATTGCACATATAACCAAAGTTTGAAGTGTGCAACATCCCTCTGACAGAGAGAGCCTCTGACGTGAAGATTTACCTTTACACATTGGCAGAAGTTATTCACTTTCAACAGGGCTCCCAGAAATCTGTCTCCATCACACACATTGCAAATAATTAATGCTTAGTTGCCTATACAACACTCTTGGTCAGGTATACATACACTAGCCATGGTTTTCAAATGTAGATGTTCACGTGATTTTTCTTTGGAAATAAAGAAGAATCAACGAGGCTAAAAGATACTGTATTCCAAAGAGAAAAGTGTTAGCTAATATGCTGATGTGGGAAAGGTCACAGGAGGCAAGTTCAGCTCCAGGGTCAGGGTAGACTTATGATTGGAGTCACTATGCACCTTGTGCTGCACTGTGTGAGTAATGACAGATAAACAGGGCAATAGCTGTGGGTGCTTCAAGTTAAAAGCTCCCATTTATCTCTAGATTCAGCTACATTCTTACAAATGACTTTTTTCTCACAACCATGTTATGTAAAGTCCACTAGCTGAGTTGATAGTCAGAGTTTTGTCGTATCTGAGATGGCCAGTATTCCCCTCTGACGAGGTATCATATCGTGGCATCGGCCTGCTCCAAGCTCATTATCTCAAACTCAAACTTTTATTGCAGGAAATTGCATGTGGAACGAGAAGCAATTTGTTTCAAGAAAGACACAACTCTACAGAGAGATGCTGATGACGCAGGTGAGGTCAGAAATGGGTTAAGTAAGCGCCTTTGCATCTGGACTTGAAAAGGGTTTAGCCTATGAGAAAAATATCAGTGGGCTATAAGAAGAATGAAGAATGTAAGTTTGGGATTAGTCTACAATATGTTCAGAATTAATGATTAACAGTTTTCATACATACATTTCAAATCTAAAACATCATCAATAAATATTACATAGGCCTGTTACATTTTAATTTGAATTTTTTTAACTTCATTAATATTTTCCAGAATTTCCTCATTTCTTGTATGGTAAGATCTTATCTGTTGTGCATGATTGTATATGCTGTGCATGTGTGTGTGGTCCTAGATGATAGCTGTCTGGTGGGAGGAGCATGAGGAGTAGGGCAGTAAACACTGAGATGGTCATGTAGGAGGTCTAGGTCCAGACTAAAGCCAGGACTGTCAGATACTGAGATCCTCTATCTCACCACATTCTGCTGGAACCAAAGTTAATACCCATTAGCCGACTCATCAACTTTTCATACCTCTCAACATTTGACATAAAAATAGAGGGCATCGCCTCAAGTTACACAATATGATGACATTGGGATTGATCAAGATGTATATTGTATTTTTCTTCACCCAAATTCCCCAGTCCCACCCAAAAAATAGTTTGGCCACTTTAAGGGCATATAATTTCTGCCACAAAGACTATAATAAAAAAGTCATCAGAGCAACAAAAAATGCAGAATTGAACCCAGAAACTAGAAGTAAACTATATGGAAAAATTGCAAGGGTGGACAGCATTCAGATTACTATTACAACGTTAAAGTAAATATATGTGGTAAAAAAAAGGCCTATAAATAGTAAGCACAATTCTGGTATTTCTAAAATCATACGTTAATAAACACAAAGATTTTCATCAAGTAAACCAGTAAAGTTTTTTTTATCATGGTGGGTGTGGTAATCTGCATGAGCATTTGAAGTGCCCGTCTGAGTTGGGAAGGTGGAAGTCACCCCTCTGGTGACCCTTTTTGCGCCCGGGGGTCACACATTGTTCAGGAGGATGCAGACACCCAGGCTGATGGATGGCCACTCAGGACGTTTCCCCGGGTTTGGACTACTCGGGAAATCGTAATTCACCCCATGGGAGAAGAAGCTAAAGGCAGACTTGGTCCCTCTCTTTTTCTGTTGGATCCAGGATGAGGCTTAAGAGCGCAGCCGCCTTTGAGACGAGTAAATCTTCCACTCACAGCTGTCTTGTGTCCAAGGCTCGGGCTAAAGGAGTCAGATTGTTTATAGTGCAGCCAAAAATAAGCCAGTGTCCTCATGCTTCTCTACAGTGTGACTACATTCTTGCATAAGACTATATTTATTAAACGTTTACACGACTGTGTGCATTTTATTTTGTTCTACCTTTCTTTACCTTTACTAAATTGTTTGGGAAAAAATTAATTTGATAATCGAGCTTATCAAAACCAACTTAAGCCCAAGCCTCAAGGCCTTTCAAAGCCTATGTAATTTTAGTATTTTTTTTTTTTAATTCAGAAAATCACAAATGTAACAGAGAAGGCTACATACTACATTTTTCAAAAAAGAAAAACTAAAAATAAGAGCAGCATGAGAAAAAGGGCCATTTTCATGAAATCGTCTCTGTTTGTACCACAGGGAGTACTCTCACATCCTTAAATCTTTAGGAAGTGTCAGCTTTACTTTCAAAATAACCTTAAAAACACATTCAACGAGATTTCACACACAGCATCACTGGAGCCAGTGTTATGGTCTTTTAACATAAGCTGCACTATCATTGTGAGCACTGATTTGTTCACTGCACACATATAACACTAATAAACTGATGACCAATTCCCCTGTTTTCGAAATCTCCACCTACACTTTGTCTACCATGTATTGAGTTAGATGTGGTGAGTAATTTGGTGAAGATGATTTGAGACTGCCACTGAAGAGTGGAAAATGTGAGTTGAACAGTAAACACAAAAGATTATGCACTTTAGTAAAATGATGAGAATTCATTATTTGACTCATGTGTGACAAAGATAGAATCACATTTGACCATCTCAGGACTGCAGACTTTAAGTATTCACTGATGATGTCCAGTGAGACTCCTCATAATCCTTTACCAATCTCTCGCCTGATCTCTTCCTGTTTTCTTTGGCTTTGTGAGATGACTCAGATAAGATCATACAATAGTGAATAGCTGTAAACATGCCGCATCATGAATACAGAGTAAAAGATAAAGCGTTTGTGTAAAACAGTATTTTTTTAAATTATTTACTGTATAGTTTCTTGATAAATTTTACAGTAAAATATTTAAAGTGTAATGATTTTGGTATAAATTAAATTCATAAGTAGGCCTATTAAAATGTATGGGGGTTGCTATTGCTGAGTACATATTTGTTTTGCCACTAGATGGCACCACAATGCAATTGCTGATTCAACTTGAATTAGAATTATTTAAGCTTCATTTAGATGTTGTTGTTCATCAGCAGTCCGTCTTTAAGTATTAATATGTTTCCTCTTTTCCAGTAGTTTTTTTCTCATTTGCAATGTTGTTGACACTGTTGTGACAGATGTAGGGCTTATGTTTTTGCCCCAACTTACATAAACGGGATTTTCCCTGCATCACTTTCTATTGATGTGATCTGCGCATGCCATGGTTGACTGCGTCGAAATTGCTCTAGCAGTTTCTTTTCATTCATTTTCATTTTTTACATTTTTACATTTTCTTATTTTAACTCACACACAACACAGAACATGCAAATACGGTATACTTTTTTTAGCCTAGTTTATTCGTTTTTGAAATGCAAACTAGGTCTATATTGAGATTAAAACTAATATAGACTATATAGACCCTTTTAAAGTTTGCAAACAGAAAGTTCTAAATTCCGGAATGGAGGCAACTGAAGAAAAAGTGACTTAACTTTACAAAATAAAAAATAAAAATAAAAAATAAAAAAATACAATGAACAAACTATTCATCAACATTTCTGTGAGGACTTGTCCAGTAAAACCTGAAAATCAACAGTTTTGCCTCCATCCCTCAAGTCTAACTCTTACTAATGTGTACATTAAATAAACATCAAATATGAGCTACATTCACTATTACCTACATGTAGCACTAGTGGTTCATTTGCAGTATTTTGTGGCTATTCTAATTTCTCCATTGAAAATTACTCCATTCCGGAATTGAGAACTTTCTATTACAAACTTTGAAAGAGTCTATAGTGTAGCGTACTTCTGAAATAAAAAGTCTTGCCTCTCACACCAGCTTCGATTTGGTCCCTGTTATTTCATTAGGCCAATTTTAGCTACCCTATAGCCTAGTCTTTTTCTCAATGAGTTATTGCCCCAACATTGTGTAAAAAGAATTTTCATGTATTTACAACACAGCCTAACTAACTAGAACAATAGCCTATAGTAAATCGTAAACAGTGGCTCAGGAGAGTGTGGGTTATCCACTGACTGAACGGTTGGCAGCTCAATCCCATAATATGGCTGTGTTAAGGTTGGGTTAGACTTCACCCACTTCACTCCATGTATAGTCATTATGGCTGCCACATCACCATCAATGACTCACACAGTGACAGTGGAGTGGACTTCTTTATAAAATACTTGAAAAAGCACTATATAAACCCAATCCAATAAAAACAGTATAATAAGAGTGAGAATCTGTGTATTTAAATATTAGTATATTATTACGTGTGTGTGTTTTTCCATGAAGCAGTAGTATATCTATTGTGGGCCTACTCTTTTTACCTGGTAATTCCACCTAAAGCATGTGACGCTCATGTTGTGGGTTTTCAAAGGAGGAACCATGTATTCTCAGTGTACATTCTACTAAGCCATGCGGTCGCCAGAGCTTGCCCCACAAAGTCCCTCAGCTGTATTGAAGCCATTTTTGAGCAGCCTTAAATAACCTTCATCCTTGAAGCACCTGTATCTCACTGCTATGTGTGGCTTCTTTCTCAAAACAGGGTTGTGTAATCAGAGCTACTACAGTCGGTCTGATGGTATAGTTGGAAACATGGTGTTAAACCACGAAGATCCTGTTCCTCAAACGGTTACAAAGAACAAATAATAGAAATACACTATAACATGTTTGTCGATGTGTTTTACATTTTTACATTTTTACATTTTACATTGTAAAGGCTGGTATAAACTAGCTGTAGATCTGCTGCTGACCTGGCTGTGATTGTGTTTCAAAGTATTTTTTATAAAATCACCTTAACCCACATCCTGTCACCTCTGTACTTTTTTGCATGCACATTGACACATGAGCAGTGAGCTGTGATATACGAGGCTAATACCTTCAATCCGCTCTTCTCACAGACGCTCCCCAGGGACAGGGCCCTGGCCTTCCCCTACTCTCACCTCCAGCACCTTTCCTCTCTAATGTTAAGTTTTGTTTCTTCTGCATATGAAACATAATTACACTGTTAAAACTTTGATAGTCATCAAGATCAAATTATTCACCATATAATGAACAGAGGATAACAAAAACAGGGCAGAAAGGAGCTCAGTTCATCAAAGCTTTTCCAATTCTTACACATTATTATTTACACAAGATTATGAATTATGAGTATTTAATTTGTGCAATCTTATATTATGCAAATAATAAAACATTTCAATTACTACAACATATACATTTTTGTATTTATTTATTTGTGTTTTTTGTTAAATAGTTCACTTAAAGTCAAATAAAAAAATGATAAGTTGTTAAGTCACTTTAAACTAGATTGATCTAATATGACTTTTATTAACCAAGAAAAGGCACTAATATAACACTCTAAACCTGAACTGGATGCAGCCTATTCTCCTTCCCTTACAAAATACATGGAGCCTTCCCTTACAAAATACATGGATCCTTCCCTTACAAAATACATGGATCCTTCCCTTACAAAATACATGGATCCTTCCCTTACAAAATACATGGAGCCTTCCCTTACAAAATACATGGATCCTTCCCTTACAAAATACATGGATCCATTCCTTCAGCATTGGACCAGTATTGTTTGTAACAGGCATTTGTGCTGCATGTTCCTCTTTTTATTGGGGAAGTTGTGCTGGATCATCCTCTGAGTTTCCTGTCCAGAAACACATCAGGCTGTCACTCTTATCAGAGAGCACAACCTTCACTCTTCTTAACCAACTCAGTCCATCATAATTAGTCTTTTAGACAAAAGTTCACACAAATAGTGTTCACTATGGGATTATTTAAAACTACTGCTCTGTCGATAGGCGTATCTTTACCCCAGAGATGTCTGGAGCCTCCTGTTTAAGAACTGATACCCATTAAGAGGATATGTTCCTTGTTCAGTGGTCAGCAATATGAGAGAGTACTGTCATCGTGCCTTGGTGTCCCAAGAAAAGGTTCCTGTTCACCTGTCTGTGTTTCCCACTTCCTCTCTGGATATCTATTCTCAATAACTCACAACTTTCACCTTTCTCCAGAGATAAAATACATTGACGCCTCTCTCATCAGAATAAAAACAATGACAATTGCAAAGTTTGATTTTCATCAGTTTTACATAAATATTTTACACAGTTGTTTGTACTCTTAGATGTATTTCTTTGAAATTATGTAATTAATCAAATCAGAGCAGTTTCCCTGAAGTAAGTTTTAGCTACACTATGGCTACGATGGGTGACAACGTCAGCACAGTTTGAGTTTGTCAATCAGTTAAACACTTTATTGTGGGAAGCCTCAGATGCCACAAGTGACATTTCACAATTTAAAGACCACATTGCAGACTTATGGGCAGTAAGTGCACATTATCTGGGCATAAAAAAATATGTAACATTAATTTGAAAAACTGAAAGAAAAAAAAAAGCAGAAAAAGCAGCTACTGAGCATTGTACAAAAATATGCATGTATATATGAAATACATTTAAAAAGTAAATTGAATCCACATTTGTGAGAGTATGCTAATACTCCCTGTCTTTATTCAAAGCAGCTCCACAATGACAAAGATATATGATGACATATATCTACCATGCACTATTTCGATACATAGAGTAAACATTGCACTTACTCAGAAATGTCTCAGAAAAAGACATTCCTGTGAGCTTGTGGCTTCTCTTAGAATTCATTTTCTATTCTGTAAAACTGAACTGCTTTAAAAACAGTAAATTTGCCAAACAGACACATTACATTACACTATTATTTTTGTTATATTATATTATTATAATTATCAATATTTGTTAAATGTCACAATCCTCCAAAAGGTAGTCCCTATAAAATGGCAGAGAAGAAATCCATAAAAGTAATACATATAAATATTTTTAAGTTGTTTTAATAGCTTTTGCAACAATGTTATATGCAGAAGAGATCTGTCTGTGAATTACCCCCGCGAGCCACTGGATCCTTTTTTTACTTTCTTATATGGTTCTAGTTTCTATATTATGTTTGTAAAGGATTATTATCATGGCACCCAATTATTAATCATCTCAAGGTTTTTAGAGATTAGTGTATTGGTGTTTAAATATACAGCATCTAGACTGTGACTGCATTTAAGTAAAGTGTTTCAAATGTTACTTTGTTCACGCTGTATTTTACATAGCCCTTAACTACATTGTATTGACCTCATTAAGTACAATGTAATACACTGTGTAACAAACTAATTAAATGTAACTACATTGTACATACAGAATGGTTAAGGTTAGGGTTGGGGTTAGGTACAATGTAGTTACATGTTATTACAGTTTGTTACACAGTGTATTACATTGTACTTAATGAGGTAGATA